>JAJJWW010012178.1:0-305436 GCA_023531295.1 Papaver armeniacum
GCTGCTAGAGCAAACTTTTTTCCTAATTTGTGGATAGTTTGAAGTTTTTGAAAGCCCTAAAAAAAGAGTTAGAATTTGGTAATCGAAGATATTGGAAATGATTATTTCAACTGTTCAATTTGTTGCGAAATTGATTCTTTCCAGATATTGAAATGTATGTGTTGGAAATGATAAGTGTGCAGCAGAAAGGTTTTTGTGCTTTTCCATTCTGAGGAAGATCAATCCATTAGAGCCTTCAGCATGTGAAGAATGGGGTGAGCACAAAGATGAATTTCTTATGGGTGTTGGATTTATTAGAGGCTGGTTTGAAATGTTAACATCTTCAATTGGTTTATTAAAATACTTAGCATCTCAATATGTCTTGGTTGATTGTTTGCTCGCCTTTGGTATTTGCAAACACCTTGAATCCCATCCATTTAGGGAGGAATTGGATCTTTGAAAAACAAAGGTATTTCGACATCTTCTCATATATACTATATATAAGTAGAGTGGAATGTGATTTATGGAGGAAGGAATGATGTTCATATCTAGAGGGAAATGTTGCTGCCTATAATGTATTTGAAGTAAAAAAATTTCTTATATGTGTATTGTTTGCTTATTTGAAATTATTTTTCTCTTCTGCTCTTCCTACATTGTAATCTCAAATAACATTTCCGGGCTGTTTTTTGGTTACTCTTTTCCATATATAAACTGGTTTTCTGCATACTCTCTTTAGATTATCTTCTTGTCATTTGTTGTTATGGAACTAAGGTCTGGTTACCTCTATCAACTCAAAACTGCAGTAGTCAATTTAAGTGATCCTTTTGTTCTAGGCTTCTATCTCTATATAATATCCTGGTTGTTTGTTTTACTGAGAGAAATCTTAGTCAAAGCTATAGTCAAGTTAAGTTGTTGACAATTCATGAATTTAGCATGGCTTTGTATTAGAATTGTTACATTACATGCTTAAAGAAAGTCGAATTCTGGAGTTTGCTATAATTCTTTGAACTATAAGAGAACTCCGAGCAGGATGTTGGTGGGGTTCTGCCCTCTTTGATGCAGAAGTAAAAGCTCTTTGCGGCTTTACAGTGGTTACAAAATGCAACAAATAGCTAACAGAGGCTATATTTGGCGAAGTTTTATGATCTGCACAGGTGAGAATTGATGAAAATAAATAGAGTGAACTGAACATTACGTACTCGTTATAATTTTTTGGTTTTAATTTCATTTTTTTCTGTGTTTCTTTTTAGGAAGCTATTGTTTTACCTCCATGGGTTGCACTTGGTGTTCGTTCGAAGCTTGGAGTTTGGGGAAATATATGCGTCAATGTGGATGCCTTGGCTACTTAGGTGTTGACTGCTTCTGACTATAATCTTAAGCAGACCTTGTGAATGGAAGGTAAAGACTAAGGAGGAATGTGGATAGATTTGCTACTTACATTCGGTATGTCATTCTTATGCATGTATTTTCTCGACTTTTCGTTAAGATGTGTATTGCTTGTACTGCAATTTGCAAGACTAATATGAACTTCATGCTTGAGTTGGACTTTGAGCCATTCAATGCTTCATTTCCTTGCCCGACATTATCAAAATTCATTGGGAATACTTTTAGAGTTTCTTCACGGGAACCTTTCTGCAAAAATATTTCATGACAGAGATAGCATGCGCCCGTTACTTGATTTCTCAAGGCACACAACTACAATGGAAAAGCAATATTTGTGCATGTTTTTTTTGTGTGCCATAATGAATCCTGCATTGCTAATAAGCCTTAGTGTAGAGAGTTACCTTACATTTATCAAACTTAAGAAATGATTTTGCTACTGTCTGGTTACAAGTAGACGGGCAAGTGAATTGAACATGACTATTTGGGTTACTATTTTAGGTATTGGTATTTACTATTTAGGTGCCATTGTAGAATGTTTGATAGTATATGTCCACTCAATTCCTGCTAGTAATGAAGTTTGTTTAGACCCTTTTAGACTCCCTCACCTTTTAAAAAGACGTAAGATTAGATTTTTGTTATATTGACCTAGACATCTAGTGGTCAGTATATTCACGATGCTGTTATTTGAGATTTGTGTCTTTTGGTTCGATTCTACCTTTTGACTGTATTATCTTCTGCTGCATCATAGTGGTTAGATTGTTAGCAAAATTAGATACGAGTTACTTGTAGAAATAGTGTCACTTATAGGTGTATGGGGAAATGGTCATATTTATGCTGTACTATATATAAAAAATCCTTTCTGTTGGACATAAGTCTATTCTTGCTGGTGCATAGAGATTGATTTGGACAACCTTGGATGTTTTAAATGAAGCCATTGCTGGGTCGAGATCTCTGAGTATTACATGTTATGTCTTCGTTTAATTCTTGCATGTTTCTTATTTCTATGTTAACATCGTTTTGAAGAGCTTACCGGTGGAGGATCTCATTTCGATTGGATATACATGTATGCTCTCAAGCTGGCCACGATTAGCACACAATCATTTGCCTAATGATATTACTCAGTATGTTTGACAGGTGCATATATGGCAGGACATCTGTGATTGAACACTTTAAACATTTTTACCTTTTATTTGGATAGATTATGTGTTTAAACAGTGTCTTTGATTTTTATTTTTATTAAAATTATTCGCTGAATAATTTTTAAGATTATGTGTTCCTTCGTATTTGTACCTAAGTTTTGAGATGTGCTGAGTGTTGACGTCGAGAATACCCTATCTGAAATAGTAATTTGGGTTTAAAGTATTGTTGGGACATTATGGATAATGTGAACTGGAAATCTTAAATTTGGATGAGAAATCTATTTGTGCCTTTGTTATCTGGGTGTTGAGAATGCTCATCACTGGTAAATTGCATCTTTGAGTATATTCTGATATTGCAATATACTTTGCTTACCTGATTCTCTGCTGTTATGATGAGTTTTTAGTTGTCTATTTTCACTTTGACCTGTTAGTTGTTCTTGTTTTGAAGTAGAAACGTTTATTCATTGTTGTTTGTTCCTTCTATTAGATGCTCACTACTAGTGCAGTAGTAGTAGTATATCTGGAAAACCAACAGTCAAGAGAAAGAGAAACGTAGAAAAACAGTGAAGACAAAATCTCCATGGACGGCCAGCTCTTTTGGCTGTTTCTTTATTATTTTTAATCAGTATTTTTCAATATAACTGAGTATACCATTTATGATGTGCTTTATGCAATTGGCTTGCAGAAATATTGAACAACTACTGGCACTCGGGAAGCTCCCATATCCTAGGATTCTGAGAATTTGCTATTCTAATTCTATCGACTGTATGGGTAACGAATTCTATGAAGAAGAAACTTCCACCACCACCACCACCACCAGATATTTCGAGTTTTCTTATGATAACCTATTGGTTTTGTAAATTTTTTTGCTTAAAAAAAAAGAAAAAAAACTGACAGTCACCTGGAACTATGCTACTGTGTATTTGCGAAAATGCTAGAAATCCCCCACTTTTATACCCAAAAATTTTACACCCCTATGTGTCCATGTCTTATTTGCTCACTTTTAAAGTGGACCCCCTGTTTTTTCCAGGTGGGGTAGGGTGAGGATGAAATCTACGGTAGATAAGAGTGACACATAGGGGTATAAAATTGTGGTGTATAAAAGTGGGGGATAAGTAGCAGCTTCGCGCACCTTGTCAGAAGAAAAAGTGAAACTATTTTTTGTTTGTTGACATGACACTGACAGTGGGACTGGAACCCAAGCCCTTTAAGGCCAGAATCACTAAACTCAAACCCAGCTACGTGGGCCACATCAGTTTGTTTCATTTGATTACATTACACCACATATAAGATCGACAAACGTTTGTACCTTCCACCAATGATTGATGTAGTTGTATTTCGTTCTTGTATGTTGTTAGTCGTGGGCACCTTGATTGTGAGTTGTGACCACCATCAGCGGACATAAAACAATCTATATTCTCAAGATTTATATTGTTATTGAATTGAATCTTGAATTCAACAAATTGAAAAATGATGGAGGCTGAGACCAAGTCTAAAGCTGTTCCCCTGTCCAGCCAATCAATCAGTCTATAATGTTTTGGTGCAAAGAGTTTTCGATGAGTCCGACTACCGTTTGGTATATGAGTAATCCTCATATCAATTTCTTCCCAACTTCTGCAAAGAATAATCCAACCACTTTCTAATGACGAGCTCTGCCATGATCAAATTACGCTCAAGATATTAAATTTTATTCAAAGTCAAACTGCTATTTGTTCTCTTTCTCTCTGGCAAGGCATGTATAAAATCAACTTTGGATTCATTAGCATTGTTCTTCTCCTCTATCATCACCATAAACCTTTCCGAGCTTTCAATTATGAATAATAGTTCAAACTCTAATTACAATGGATATCCACTCGATTACAATGTCAATGGATACAAATATTTCATTGGAATATCAGCTGGCGTGATCATGCTTATTGTCACCATTGTCATTTCTTCATTGTACTGCACCCGCGTGCCAAACCCACCTCGACAAAACAATGGCACAGGTGATGGCGATGATCATGATCATTATGCAGGTGATATTGAGGTAGGTCTGGATGAAGCAATCCTCGAGAGCTACCCAAAATTTCAATACTCGGAAGCTAAACTCCACACCAAGCACAGTACCGCTGTTGACGGTTCTTGTTGTTCGATTTGCTTGTCAGATTATAACAGCACGGATATAACTCGGTTACTTCCAGATTGTGGGCATCTATTCCATCAGAAGTGTGTCGATCCGTGGTTGCTGCAGCATCCCACTTGCCCTATTTGTCGAGCATCACCACTTCCTACACCCCAAACGACTCCTCTGGCAAATGTGATGCCACCACCTGAAAGAAATATTAACCGACCGTTGGTGGGTTTGGCATTTTCGCCCTATTAGTAATAGTGAAGTCAAATTTCGTAGAGGATCGCAGATGAAAATTTTGTAAGAAAGTATGTAAAGAAACTAGGAAACAAATTAGTAGTCCTTAGTCACAGAAAAGAAGAATCAAAGCATAATTAAAAGATGTTGATGATTATATCTGAAGATTTGTCCAGGAAACTAAAAGTGATACAATTATGAAGATCATTCCGTATGGGGGATCACAGCGGTAACAGATAAGTGTAAGCTGATTCTACTCTCCATGGAGATACCTAAGTAACCTGTTAAAGAAAATAAAACTGGTTTTTTTTTTTTGCTCCTGGTTAGACTGGAACTCAGGACCCCAGGGGCACTAAGGTTCACTTGGTATTTTCATTGATTTGCAAATGAAATAGAACCTTTAAGTTTATTTTGAACACGCAATCGAGGGATATCACCACAAATTGGGGATACACAAAAAAAATAAAAATAAATTATTATGAAGTAATTTGAAAAATCCCTTATCAATCTTCTTTTGTAATGTCTAAATAACCCTTAAGTATCCCCCAAATGTGTTTAGATTTAGATTTTATCTTTTTTAAGTGTCAATTATAGATTTAAAGAGAGAATAACATAAGAAGAAATTAGGAAGATTTGATTTGATATATAAGATAGATTCTACCCAACTCATACCCTAACTCAAACTCTAAATCAATTTTCAAATCGGCATTGAATCAACAAAGTCGGCGTAGGTAATGCAGCAGCCCGCAATGCCGACTAACCCAGTCGGTATTGCATTCAACCATTAATCGGCATTGCATTTAACCAACAAGCCATGCCGACTAACATAATTTCCTATCAGATTTTCCACAGTTGTGAAACAGAATGATAGAATAATTATTGTAATCACAAAATTGGTCAAAAAGACCAAAATCAACAATTCCTGGGTGAAAAAGACACTTAAGTTTTGATACTGTTTAAATAGCCAAAAATTAAAAAGTTACTGTTTAAATGGACAAAAATTTAAAAATAGGCAGGATGTAACCAGTTTCATCATGTCCATTTTCAAATATTTTTAGAGCTAGCACCTATCCCTTCCCTATCCCTCAAATGTAGGTAAGGGATGGCTTATGAAAGGCAAGCTTGCTATGGTGCCCTCTCATCTCTTCCATACAAAAAACGGATACTCAGTACGCGTATGAATAGTGCAAACGGGAACTGAGTAGTCGTACTTTTTTTTCGTTTTTTTCATTGGAAAAATATTTACCTAGGTAAAAAAGATTTTTTAAAGTAAAAAAAAGATATCAAATATGTAAAAAAAAGAGTATTAGTAAAAAAGGGGAGTGAAAAAGGAAAGTTTTAAGGTAAAACTTTAAAAACCAGAGAAATATACGGATACTCAGTACGCGTAAAGTGAAAAAGTATACGAGTATAGGGTTGATCAGATCTGATCAGGCAAGTAGAGAAAGAGGTGAGTATCCCTACTCATATAGGGATATGAGAGACCACTTGAGTATTTGGGATTTTGAGGGATGGAGAGGGATAGGGAAGGGATATCCCTCTCCATAGTGCCATGATTTATAAGGGCTGCTACAGTGATTCTCAAATGATACCATTTAGCCGATCCAACGGCCAGGATCGCTTAAGATCTTGAGATCATGGACAGTATTAGGGGGTGGCTTACCCAGGCTGAAGCCCACCCCAAAATTTCTAAAAAGATGTTTGTTAGTGTAATTTTTAACATTTGTAAAATTTAGCCCAGGTGTAAATTTTAATTAGCCCATTAATTGTTAAGATATGATTTTGCGTGGAAGAAATCAGAAGATTTTAGTACCCGGTCCTGCATGGATTAATTTTTGAATAGCATCTCAACCGTTCAAAGGCTATAGGGAAAAACAAGTATTCATGATGTTTCTTAAAATCGGGTATTGAATGGGCTCACACATTACGTGTCGGTTTGATAAAATAAATGTGTGTCAAATGGGATGTCTTGTCCTTAACTAAGCAAGCGTTTGTCCACCTTTTAAAAAAGAAAAAAAGCAAGTGTTTGTCCAAAAATTCATTTTTCTTTTATGAAGTGACTACAATTTTATGTATATCTATGTATAATCTAAAAATGCAGTGTATTCATGCGACAAAAAATACAATATGTCATGACTTATTATGCGTATATGTACAAACTCCAAATATTTTTGCATCCCTATAATAACCTTTAAACCTAGAAAAAAATTGGGCGGCCTTCGACCGCTGAATAAATCAAAATTATTATTTTCGATACGAAAATTATTCCTCCCTAATATTAGTTACAAGGTGAAAAAAATTGATTCAAAGCTTTATGCTCCAAGGAAAAGATATCGTGTGGCATACCGATACTCAGCTTTAAGTATATTACCGCAGTTGTCATTCTTGCAGTTGAGAGTTCGAGAAAAAAAAAATTATCCCACCCAAACATAAATTCTTGGTTCCGTCGTTGCTTGAGATGGTATCAGCCCCTAATAATCCTGGTAGCAGCCCTTATAAATCGTGCATAGTACTAGTGATAGCTCTAAATTGTAAGTTATTTCTTTAACAAATTCAACCGTTATCATGGGTTTGCCTTTACCATGTAAGGAGTCGAAGGACCAAGGTTTTAAAAACATCCGTTTTTAAAACGGTCACACCCATATACCGTGGCCGTGAGGGTCCCCGAACCCCGTGCCTTTATTAGGCTGATAAATAGGAAAAAACAGCAGTTTAATAGTATTGTTTTTCAGTTTTCATACACGTTGTAACCGTTTTTCTAAAATTAGTTTGAATGTTTTTTTCCTCTAAATAACATTTTAATGTGCGTTTTTTAGAACTGTTTTCCCGTTATCACGCACGTTATAACCGTGTAAATAACTTTCTTACCATTTCTTTTGATTTTTTTTCTTCTCTGGATTGAAAGCTGAAAACTTCGAATTAAATATTTTCAAATGATACAAGGAAACTAACTACAGGATTAAAACTACAAATTTAAAAAACATAGGATTGTTAAACTAGTATTCATCATTTAGAAAGATACGCGAACCAACTATGACCACCACCTTTTTTCAAGTATTCTTTATTTTCTCGACGGTTCCTTTCCACATCATAGTCATCGTTGTCGGGGTACTGGCTATCTTCGTTTGCATAAGTATCATCATCATAATAACCATCATTATCGTTATCATAACATCCTTCAGTATCATCATTATTGTTACCTACTTCATTATTATTATCAATATTAGAATTATATCCTTCGTTCATACGATGGTCAGAGCGATCAGAAGTGTAACGAGAATCATATGTTGGATTCACATTCTCATAACATTGTGTGTCCCCAAATGAAAGATTACCAAAGTCATAACATTGTGTATTTCTAGTACAATTGTTACTAGAAATTCAAATTACTTAAGTATACATATTTGGAGATAATATTAGTAATTTTGTACCTCTAGCATGCATTGTGCTTGTTCTTGCGGGCCACTAACCATTTTTGATATAACTTCAATAAGACAAATTTGCGGCTTAGAAATATCATTATTGATCAGATTAGTTGCTGGGTTAAAGATGTAATAAGGATTGAGAAAATACGATGCATCATGAAGAGGAGAACTCAATTGACTTTTCCATCGTTTCTTTATTACACCCACGATAGAAGCATTTTGATTTGATCCCAAACCCATTTGTATAGTTTCCACACATGTAGCAAGTGCATGGAACAAATAGCCCATGGTAGGTTTATCTGAGTCCAAGAAAAGAATCATTTTCAATAAAGGACCAACCATTATGCATGCATTTTGACACGTCGTCCAGAACATCTCATTTGAAATAATATTCTTCACTTGTCTAGCTTGTTTAGTTCTTGCCTCATCCGATTTCAGAAATTCCTTGTCCAGAAAGAGGTTCTCGATAGCATTACGCTGATCAATGATGCTTTTGATTGCAATAAAATTCGTTGAAAACCTTGTTAAGTCAGGGCGCAATAGATTGCATCCTGCAGAATGTTGTCGAAATCTAGCAAGAACCCAACCATGATTGTAAATAAATTTGCTAATTTGTCTTGCTTCTCCGATCACATCTTTAACAAAGGGGAATTTTTCCATATCTTCCAACATCAAGTCCAATACATGAGCAGCACAAGGAACCCAGAAAATGTGCCATATTCTGATGCCAATCTCTTACCTATTTCTGACGAAATTTTAGTGGCTATAATTTGATGGAAATTCTGCGATCTAATAAAGGGACAAGTATACCTAGCTAATTGTTGCCGACGAAATTTTAGTGGCAATAATTTACCGACACGAATTTTATCAAACTTTCGTAAATTGTATAGTGAAAAGCATTTTAAAACACCTATGTAAAGAATATAAACATGACTATCGAATTATACACATTTATTATACTAACAATAATCAAATAAAATGGTAGTATTAGAATTTCTTAATGATATAGGTCATCTATTAGTTGGACAAAATTTAAAAATTAATAGGTCATCTATTTAGGGACGTGGGGAGTATTAAAAAATTAAAATACCTTGTAACAACGTTTTTTAGACTCGTTAAAACGTTTTCACGCACGTTATAACCGTTACATAGAAAATTCAGATCAATAAATTTTTTTATTTCCTATGTAACCGTTACAACGTCCGTTATTTTCAAAAAACGTCCAAAAAACGCGTTTTTTGACTATATAACGCGTTTTTTGCCCAAAACGTGTTCACACCTAAGCAAGGTTTGAAAAACAGGTCATGGCTCAGGTCACGACCACTGGGCGTGACCGCTATAACGCATTTTGACGGGTGTGAGCACGTTTAGGGCAAAAATCGCGTTATTTAGGAAAAAGACGTGTTTTTTATATGTTATTCTAAAATAACGGGCGTTATAACGGTTAAATAGAAAATGAAAAATAATTATGGTTTGAAATTCCTATCTAACGGTTACAACGTGCGTGAAAACAGTTATAACGGGTCTAATAATGTTGTTATAACGTTTTCTATATATTATTATTTTATTCTTTTATTTTTAAAATATTAATTGTAATTTTTAAATCTTTAATTTAAAATATAAAAAATTGTAAGAAAATATTTTTATATTCATTTTTATTAAAAAACGGTTATAACTGCCGTGAAAACAGGAAAAATGGTTTAAAAAACTTACGTTAAAATGCTATTTAGATGAAAAAAACGTAAAATTCAATTTTAGAAAAACGGTTATAATGTGTGTGAAAACGGAAAAACGGTCCTAAAAAACTGTCGTTATTTCCTATTTATCGCCATTATATCGGCACAGGGTTCGGGGACCCTCACGGCCACGGTATATGGGTGTGACCGTTTTATCGGGTGTTTTTTTGGAAAAAACGGGCGTTTTTCAAACCTTGCACCTAAGTAAACGCATTGTAACGGTTACACCTAATGTCCGTGATCTGAGCCGTGACCCATTTTTCAAACGTTGATAAGAGTTTCTTCTACTATATCACTTTAACGGCTCTCGCTTGACACGATCATTACCTAGTCAAATCCAAATCATTAAGTACCACGTGTTTTTGTGACCCACGGTCATATTATCATATAAAGTGAACTACGGTTGGAATATCCAGTGTGGGACCCTGTAAGAGCATCCACAGTGGGAGACCAAAACCAAAATTTTGGTCCAAAAACCAGGCGCAGTGGAGAAGGAGTAAAGATCAAAGACCAGACTAAAACTAAAAACCAGACCAAATATAGTCTTTAGTTTGGTTTTAGTCGAAGCGTAATTTAAAGTTACGCCCGACAGTGCGTAATTTATAACTCCGCCCGTCATAAGAAGACAAAAAAAAAATTTGGGGCGCAACTAAGAGTTGCGCCTGATTGGGGCGTAACTCAAAGTTACGCCCCATTGAAAAAAAAAAAAAAAAAAAAGGCGCAACTTCAAGTTGCGCCCCATTTGGTTTAATCTTTCTCCCGTAGCGTGTGAACACGGACTAAACCCAAAATTTGGTTTTTTTTTGCTCTTTAGTCTTTGGTTTATGATCGCACCACTGCAGTTGCTCTAAAGACCCAATAAAATTTGGCTGTTGAATGGACACTGTGGGACCTAATAGAGAAAATCGAAACAGGGGGAAAGATGAATTGTGCATGTGGTTGGCGCGTCAAAAAAATGTCAAGCTATCATTTGGTCCTAGCAAACCGGAGTCCTTTTAACACTCCCTGCCCTGAACTTTCCTCCACGTCACAAAACTCGTTAACATGATCCAATGGTCAAAAACATATACGCCGTTTCTAACTGCGTGCGACGCTATTCCTAATGGCGTGTGTTTATAAACCCTCAGATCACCAACGGAACAATCAATCCGATGGTGTGTATTATAAGACCGTTAATTAACCCCAACGTTCGTATTTTGTACACCCTATAAATATAGTTTGGTTTCAGCAAACCAAACACACACAAAAATTGGTAAACCCCATCATCAATCTTCAAAATTAATTTCTCTCATTCAAAAATACCTTCTCCATTATCAGACATGTCAAAATTTACTAGAAGTGAAGATGTCGCAATAATAAGTGCTTGGTGTACGATAACGAGTGACCCGGTTATTGGTAAGGATCAAGATGGGACAGAGTTCTGGTCCCATATTGCAGTTGAATACAATGCACGATGGCGGGGCGACACCACTAGAACGCTTAAGTCACTCCAGACAAGAGTAGGCACTTTGAAAAAAGAAGTGAAAAGGTTTGTTGGTCATGTTAGACAAGCATTCAAGAATAACGCAAGTGGAGCCAACCCAAAACTTATGGTGAGTTTGATAACCTTAATATATTTTTTTGGTACAATAATTAAGGACGACTTAGTAGTAATACCATTTTATAAATTTTAATGCAGTACCGGGATGGCGAGGTAATGTACGAGGAAGATCTGGAAAACCCAAAACGTTGGAGACATCAACAGGTTTTTGAAATTCTAAAGTTGCACTTTCCCACGGAATATGATCCGTCGATCTTAGTTCCCCAAACTTCAAGCCAAGCCACCCAACCAAGCCAACCTATGAGGAGGATGGAAAATAATGATCAAACGTTTGACGATTCACAAAACACCGCCGGTGAATCCTCAGACTACGCTCGAAGAAATTCATTTTATCGGGAAGAGGGTCCCAGACGTGGCCCTGGGAGGGAAAAGGCAAAAAGAAATAGACTGGAAGAGAGAAGAACAACCGAAGGAATGAACCAGATATTAGAATATTTTAAACATAGGGATGAACAAAGGTTACAATGGGAGCAACATGAAGCTCAAGAAAGGATGAGTTTTCTTCGAACAGACGACGGTGGTCCATCTATTAGAAATTTAGCGGCCAGCAGAGAGTTGTTAGCAATGAACAACCAGCGTCAAACGGACATGAAGATAATGAATATTGATTTGGAAAAAATTTCCGACGAAATTGAAAGGGAGTATTTCGTGCGACTGAAAAATGAGATTATGATTCGTCAGGGGTCAAGTCGTCGTTATATCTAATGTCGAAGATTTAGTTGCATTTATGTATTCTTATTAATTTAAGTATTTAATTATTCGTGTGACATTATGTAATTTGGTCTTGTTTTCCTCGTTGTAGTACTTAATTTCCCGTTTGTAATAAATTTGCAATGTTACAGTAACTTGAGTCGTTGTACCCCTAATGTTCTTTAAACATTCGATTATAATGAAACCACTTTGAACATAGTTGCATTACAAAACATACAATCTTTTAATGAGGATTCCATTACAAGTATTAACCATTCGACGTTATATGTCGGCACAACATCCTTGAGGAGCTCGTACAGATCATCATAGATGAAAGGCCTCTTTGAATCGACACGAAAATCGATCCTGGCTCTTGTTTTCTGTAAATGTAAATTAAAAATTAATAAAGTTATACGACGTACGTATTTATAATAAGACTGCTAGCACTGAGTATATGCGGAAGGACATGTTTACTAACCCGAGCTTCGTACGATAGTGTGGGATGACTTATGTTTACATGAAGCAGACATGTAACAAAAGCATCAACATCCGTGGTTATCAGAGCAAATCCTTTTGTAACCGAGGCTTAAGATCTGGAGTTATCGTTTCCGGTAAGATCTTCAAAGTTTTGAAAAACACGGTTCCAGAAAACTTTCTGATCATCTTCTACCCCACCCGATGGACCTTCATTTGTTCCATGCTCCCACAACTCCTAAATCTTCTTTACTAATGAAGTGCATGGTTTATATTATTTTAATGATGATGTAATAGTTTGTCTACACAGCTTATTTTTGTAGGAATGTTAGATACTTTGGGGATGTGATATTCAAGGGTAACCTTACTGATGTATCTATAGTGTTAACCAGAAGCAAAAGGGACGCTTATGAACATCAAAGGCCGTTCATAAAAAGTTAATAACGTTGGTGACAATAACGGATCATTTGTTAATAGTGAAAATACTCTTTCCATAAAGGTTATGTCATTTACTGTTACCGTGTATGTTTATTACTAGCAATACATAGGCTGTACCATCACGATTGAACATGGTGAAAGACGTAGGGGCGTCCTCGGTAAAATCATAGACATGTGAACGTCTAAGCTTAATTTATTATAAAAGTGCTAATGTAATCCAAAAAGATTTGTACTTGGTCTATTAGGTGTAATTTAATAATAAAATTAAAAACTAAAAATGTTTTAGGAAATAAATTAAAAAATTCCATAACAAGTCATAGGAAATAAAACATAAGTGCAGGAAAAGTCTTAGGAAATAAAACATAAGTGCAGAAAATGTCTAAGGAGATTAAACATAAGTGCATTCTACTGTCCGTTTTCATAAAAGTTATCTACTGTCCGTTCTCATAAAAGTTATCACCATCAATTTGATAAACATCTTCGTTTTCATCCACATGGGTAGTACCCTCATCGAAAATTGGGAGGGCATCCTGCACCTCATCGGGGACGACATCACCGTCTCGCAATCCTAGAATATTTGGATTGATCTTTAGACATGACAATGGAGGATATGCATATTTTTTTATGTCAGAAGATATCATGAACAAAACTTGTATTGACAATGTTAAGATTGATGCAAATGTGAATTTCTTTAAATGATTTTTTTTTTTTTCCTCTTGTGATCCGTCTTTCTAGATTATCACTTATGCCTTGATCTGGTTCATTATTTACTAATGTGTTGGGAATTAATGGGTTTCTTTATGGATGCCTCAAAAAGACTCATGCTCTCTATTCATGTTAGTCATATGGGTTATTCGGTTTTTGGTACTCAGGTTTTTACAAAAACTTGGTCTAACATTTGTCCAGCCTTTGAATTTGGTTTAAAGACCAACGTTGACTTGGATTGACTCGGTTAAGTGTAGTTTGACCTATTTATATTATCAAAACCGTCCATGCCATTCATCCACGGCCAAAAAATTTCAAGATGATTAAGAGTAAAATATCCTCTCACACCGATATTTATCTCTCAACTTCTCATCAGAGTATCAGACTCTAAAAGCAAACCACAATACCTTCAATCGATCACCGATTCACCGTCAAAGATAGATATCAGTACTGCCAAGAACAAATCCATCAACTCATTATCAATCAACAACAGCATCCATCACCGTTGTGTTAGATCTATTCTCTGTTGTTGGCAAAACTAAACCACGGTTGCATCATTGCCAGTAATCACCATTTTTACCGATCATCAACACCAGCAAGAATTGTTTCTCGACAGGAACTCTTTCTCACTAATAGTCACCATTATTTTAGCTCAATTTGATATTTTTTTTGGGTGGATTGAATCGAATTAAAAGGTAGGGAATCTGATTTTAGGGTTTGATTGAATTCAGTAAAAGAATTTGGGGGTTTTCTTTAAATCATTTATTTCTTCAATTTGGGGTATTAGATTTGTTATTTCTTCTGTTAAATTGTTTTCTGGTATGTACAATGGATTGGATTGGATCGAATTGAATTGAAAAATTAGGTTAATCTCTGTAATTTTATTGGAGTAGGAAGGAATTGATGCTATTAGGATTGGTGGAATGATTTCCTTGTTTGCTTTTTCTTTATTTGATTTTGTTTGGATGTGGTTGCTGTTACACGGTGATTAGGAACTGCAGGCGAATTGTGAATTTGTATGGCTTTGGTTGCTGTTACAGGGTGATTAGGAACTGCAGGTGATGAACTGCTTCTACCACAATTTTGGTGCTCAAATGGTACGTGTACGTGTTTCTGGTGGTTGTTGGAGCTGGTGTCCGTTGTTGCTTCAGGTGATGAGGTGTTAAATAGGGTTTTGAGATTTGTTGCAAGTCATGGGTTTTGGCAGAGTCTGGATATAATGAATGGGTACTGGTGGTCAGTGCTGCAGGTTTGAACTGAAACGGGTAGATGAATGTTAGGATGGTCTGAGCTGAGTCGCAAAGGTTGTTGGTGTTATGTTGCTACAGTCAGGTGGAGGAAATGGGTCTCTAGTGGAGAAGTTGAGTATGATGCTGGTTTATGAGGAAGATTTGCGAGAAGCAAGCCATGAGTTTGAGCTGCAGGTTACGAGAAGAAGTGCAATTTGAACTGAAAAGAGGAATAGAGAAGGCGACGGCGGCGTCAAGCTGGAGTCAAACACCAAAAACGGACGTCGTACGAAAATCATATACTCCTAATATTTTTTCTAAAGTTTTCCAACGACGGGATCCTTCATAAATTCACAAATAATTCGAGTATGATCATCACTCTGGTTCATCTCTATCTCACTCTTTTCCGAGTACTAGGGTAGTTTTATTTTGTTTCAATTTCATTCTCGTTTTCTTATTAGCTATCAAATTAGTTGGGGTTTCAAAAAGATTCTTAACCAACAGATCGAAAAAATGAAAAGAAAGATGCTTAACCCGAAATTAGACGACTCCCCTAGATTTCTTGAAGTTTTATTTTTTCCTGACAAATTATTCAGTTTTTGAGAATCTTTGATTTCAAAGATTCTGTTATTTTCTTCTGCCCAGTTATGCTGTTGTTCTGATTGAGAGATACATTCCAGTCATAGAAACTTTACTGTAAAAATAAGAAAGAAATCATCCGTCTGGTTTCTTATACGGAAGCCAACGCTGGATGATCTTTTTGACATCTTTCAGCAATGGATTTCTCATAGTCTGTTCCTTAATTTACAGCGCCTCCCCAAGATTACAAGGTTAGTCAACAGTATTCTTACTGCCTGTAATTTGGAATCAGATTTGAGATTTGGGGGCCAAAACTTTAAATTGGGGGCCTTGCACTAGTGGACAAAATAGGTCATGGGTAAAATATTTTCTAAATGGCTAAAATGCCTTAAGTGATTAGTATTAATTTTAAATGGTTTTACCTATTTCCCATCCCCTGTTTCACTAAATCCCATCCAAGCCAAACCAATTATTTTCCTTTAACTCCTTCTAAGTAGGGTAAACGAAACTTACCCTTTTATATTTTACGGTAACTTTCATCTTCATCCTCCACTCGAATCTGATCTCTACTAACCTCTGTGAGCAACAACACTATCGTTACACCTTACTTATATTAGCATCAATAATGCTACATGTTGTGTCATAGACATGATGATTGATCATATAGCAATTTTGTGCCAAAACGAGAAAGAGAAGAAACTATAACCAAACCCCATAATCAGTGATTAAATTTTCCTTCCTTTATTGAACTTGTGTGCTGATGTGATGAAAATAGCGTAAACGAACTAAATTCAAGATGAACATATGATTCTCATAGATATTGATAGATCATTTTTCTTTGATCCCAATTAGGTTTCCAACGGTAGTATACAATAATCCCAAAGTTAACAATGGTATATTAATAGATCATTTTTCTTTGATTGTCCAAACTATCATTTTCTAGGATCTTCAAACCTAATTAAAATGATGATTTTCTAACCTAATCAATTTGACGGTGGTGAAGGTTCAATTAAATACGGAAAAAAAAATATTAGAGTGAGTTTTGTATACCCATTTTAAAAAGAGTTATATAGAATCTTATTTACGTGGTTGGGATGGGAAATAAGTAAAGTGGGGATGGGAAATAGGTAAAAACCTTTTAAATAATTAGTGATAATCTTACTTAATTTGAGTTTAACTTTTTTTTTTCAAATTTTTTATTTATCCATGTGTATGAAAAATCGCTGAGATCATGGATAAACTTTTTTTTTGCCCAGATCCGTATGAAAAATCGTCATGGTATTAAAGTGGTTCATTGGCTACTCTAAACAGTCGTTAATATTTAGACTGTTTCAGTGACGATTCTGAACTGTCGTTAAATTTTATAAAAGAGCCGCTATCAGACTGTTGTAAACAGTCGTTAATGTTTCGACCGTTTTAGTGACGGCTCTAAACAGTCGGTATCCTCTTCGAAGAGTCATTAATGCGGAAATGTACGACAGTTTGGAGTCGTCATATAAAGATCAATCCCCTGACGACCCTTTGGAAGGGTCGTTATTGTTTTTATTATGTATATGACGACGCTTAAAGTCATTATTGTCTTTGAAGGGTCGTTAATTAGGTCGTTATTTGGAAGAAAAAAAATAACCAAGGGTAAAAGTATTTTCAGAATCCGATGAATACGCCCCTGAAAATTTTGGGGTACAAATAAAATGTCATGGCCCCAATTGGATTTTAAGGCCCCCAATCAAACTAGGCTTTTTATGTATTATTCACTTTCTTACCCTTATTGCTCTCTTAATGTACAGGGTCAGGAGAAAAATGCAGTGGGAATTTGCTTGCGCTGTTTCTACTTGTACTGTTGTGCGTATTACTCTCGGTGTTACACTTGATTGGATGTGGCTCTTCGGCAAAGGCTAGTGATTCATTACAATGTTTTTTTTTATAATCGATTGATTCATTACAATGTTCACACAAAAGTTATCTTGAATATGACTAGATTACTGCTACAGCAGTGAAGGCCGACCAAAAATTTTGCTTAGTTATTTTTCGGATAAAAATTTTGGATGTTAAAATCTTAAACTACATTTCAGATAATATTTGACATTTTGAATGCAAATTTAAATAAACTTTAAAGTCTTTAAAATCCAATACACCCTTGATCTATTTAGGGATGGACGGAAAGAGAGTCTATAATAGGGACCTGAATACAACAACACTGATCACAAACCCGACCCAAAGTCGAAATGTTCCAGAACTGAATAATCATGTGAAACGTTTAAAGCACTGGCGAGTCGGATAAAATTGACATCTCTTTTACAAAGACTCTGCCACATGTCACAAGACTCGTGCCACAAGTCCGAGACTCATAGTGAATCTAAAATTCCAAATAGAAAATCACATTTCTTTATTCATCTGAATTCAACACTCTATTCCCAAAAGTAAAGACTTGCACTCAACAAATTAAGAACAGATTCGCAGAGACTAACGGTGAACTACAAATCTTGTTTTACTAAAATTGTTAGAGAATAAATTCCAAGGTGATCACTATCTCACAGTCTCCACTCTCCAAACCTTTTCTCTCACTCTTCTTGTTCCTTTCATTATTGAGCTAATTCTTTTTTTAATTGTTGAGTTAATTAAACTTTGTTGTTGTCTATTTTTTGTTTTCTGATGTCCATGTTCCGCAGAATTAAGTTTTTGTAGTTCTAATTGGTGGTTCTGTTATTCACTCTATATTAAGGTTAAGGATAAGACGAATCTGTTGCATGTGGTTAGAACAACTTAGGGTTCTGTTACTTCTGTACAAATGGAGAAATAATTGGTTTTCTTTTTTGATATGAAGAAACTGATTTTTTTTTTATTGCGAAGGCAGAGAAATTGTTAATTTGGAGTTTGATGGCAAAAGATACTACTACTTACTAACAGAAGAGGAGATCCATATGGTTTGATCGCAGAATTGATTTAAAATGAAGAGAAAGTGGTTGTATCACTGAGTCAGCAACCGAGCTGAAAAAAATGGGCTGAAACGGTGGGCGGAACGCAAGTTTGGGTGAAAATAAGTATGGGTTCATGGATTTGGTAATTATAGACCGACCCGTTACTCCGTCTTCTTCACCCGCGAACAATCCGACATCAGACCGAAATCTCTGTTAGTTTTTTGTTTACTCTGTTTTTTTTTTTGTTTTTCTTACAGATTTGAAATTCTTCACCCGAATTCTGCAACTGAAATTCTACATTAGGGTGTTTACTACAGATTCAATGGATATAATCTGATTATTTTTCAAGCTACAAATCGATGGGTTGTGGTATAAAATCTTTAGTTGGATAAATTTATAAAATTAGTGGAGTTTTTTTTTCTTGTTTTTTGAATTATTTGAAGTAGAAATTGGTCGATTATGATCGATTTAGTGGAGATTCTGGAGAAGTTTGAACATGTAATTTGTTTGTTGGACTGTATTTGATCAAAATTTCTGATCAATCTGTTTGATTATCTCAAATTTAATCTTAATTTACGAATCAAAAATTCAATTTCAGTTTCTCTGCACATTTGTTGTGACGGACAACATTGGGTTTTTTTCATCACATAGGGACTCCCTTTGGTCGTCCAATTATGGTAGATGTGGTTACTAGTTACTAACTTACTGTAATGTTGATGGGATAAACACACTCCAGGTCAATGTTTGGTTTTTGTTGTTGATCTTTTTATAAACAAGCATCTGAGATATTTTAGTATTATTTTCAATTATGATTTTATAATTATTTAAAATTCTAGTTCTATCGAAGTATCGTTGATAAAAACCGATGTGTCGGACGATACCGATACACGGCATTAGCTACTTTGGAAGCATATCATATAAAAACGGAATGTATATCAACTAAAAAAAACACTTATTTAGGAACGAAGGGAGTATGCACTACTTAAATATTGAATGGCTCCTTGCACAGTTTTGTTGTTACACCAATACACCATAATGGTGACCTAATCTTTTATTCTGATCAATTACTCCCATTCTTGGCGTTGTTACCAGATGTTCTTTTTATTTTTCTTCTCCTTCTTTCCTTCGTTACTTTCTTTTACCTTCTTATCCAATCCCTTAATGCTACTATTCTCCAAAGAAGCAGTGTCAAGCTGCTTATGCCCATTATTCCATTCATTAACCTGGTGTTGCTGGTCGTTCGAGGAAGAAATGGCCGCCCCCTTATCCTTTTTATCCTTCTTTCCATAATTATTATCTCGAGACGACATTATCACTGAAATATCATTCGAAACGGTTATAATTAGTATTTAATTTTATCTAAGATAATGAATTTAAATTGATTGCCCATAAACTAGGTGTAATGGATACTGCTACTTATATTTAGTATTTAAACAAAAACTTGGTTACAGAATGATAAAAACCGTAGCCCACTTGGAAGAACCTAAATAAAAAGAGTGCGATCTCCATGTTTGCAACAACTACGTACGAAAGTTCTCGTGTATATGGTGATGGTGGTAACGGCTAAAAAATGAAAACGGTGGTGCGGGTAATAGTGACACAACTCATGCTAGTTCAAAAAATGCGTGTGGATAGATATGGTGGCGGTGGTGGACGTGGTGAAGATGTAGCTAGAAACTAATAAACATTGCTCATGTGCCAGCAACTAACAAAGATAAATGCTAGTTCAAAAGTTGTTTGTGTATACATATGCTGACGGTGGTGGTGATAAAAATGTAGCAACTAATAATCATTGCCCGTGCGCCAACAAATATAACAACTAGCAAAAATTGCCCGTGTATGGTGGTGGTCTAATGACCAATAAAAACTTTCGTGTAACAAATAATTTTTTACAGTGATGGTGGCGCTAGAAACCAACAAAGCATATTTGTCTATATGGCGCTACAGGGGTTGCGGAAAGTGGTGGTGATGGTGGATTTTTGTACGTGGTGGTGGTAGTAACGGTGCACGTAGAAATATACAACTCTAAAACCATAGAACCAGAGAAAAGAGAAAAAAAGGAGGTTTTACTTATTCACCACCCATATTTTTCCTATTCACCACCCACCTTAATTACCACCCTTAGTTATCCTATTTACCACCCATTTAAAGTTTAAATATCCTAATTACTACTCATTGACTTTTTATTTACACCCACTACCTATGACCACCCAACAATTGAACACCTAAATAATTTCAGTTCTAGAATCTAATTCGTCTTCATCATCTCCATCCTCGTACTAGAACATTTCGTAGCGGGAGTGTAGATCTGATTCTGGTTGGGCTAAAAATTAGTTCATGTCACCATGATCTCTGCTTCGTGTGATAATTATCAGTATATCTACCCTATTAGGGCAGTTTAAGATGTTTCTAGCATTAGCAGAATTTTTTTTTTTTTTGAGGCCTGCTCTTAATTTCCCCATTGTACGTAGAACTAAAACCAAGAGTTGAAGATGTTTCTAATGAGTGCGTTGAAGACCAAAAGTAAAATGTCGGACACCCACAACAGTCAGCGTACCTAATATCGGTGTCCCTCTAAGACTATAAACTGATGATTATAAATCAAACTATGTGATGACTACACTGAAAAGGATCTGTAGCGGTTGTGTGTGGATGAAAAAATCATTAGTCATCCACACTACAATCTTCAACCAGATCTATGTCCATGTTGAATCGTTGATGGTGTTCTGGATTGCACGGACACTCCATTTTTTGTTCCGTGTCCGACGCACCAATTTGCGTGTCCTGCGCGCGTCTTGTTTGGACGCACTGATGACTCGGATTTGAAGCATATTTTTTTCATTTTCATTTAAACTTCTTCCATTATTTTTACTATTATTAACTAAATGAAGAAATACGAACATTTAGATCAATCATTTAGGTCTTTATTAGGATTTTGTAATTGGAAATGACATCATGTATACCGTTGGTTGGGCATGTGTTGTTTTAAGAATGCGTTTTGATTGTGCCATGTGTCTAACAGTGATTGATTGCTTTACATTCGGTGTGTATAAACAAACAATCTATTTTTTTCTTTTGAAATTCATACACATATATCATCATTTTCTAATTTTTAGGATCGAAACACTTAACTTTGCTGTATAAATACATGATTGTATATATAAATAAAATATGTATATACGTGTCCGCGTCCTAATTTTTTAAGAATTTTGTAGTATCCGCGTTCGCCTCGTGTCGTGTCCGCGTCTGTTCAACCCAGACGGTGTTCATGATGTCGCAATGAATGAGGAGATGACGTTGCAAACAAATAAACGCCGTTGTGATGATTTCTTATGATGCTCAAAGAAATAAACCTGTTCACCGTGTAGAAAGAAAGATCGGAGAAAGAAAAAGGAGGAGGAATGAACAAGGAAAGAGATGGGAGGAAATAAAGAGGGCCCTCTATAAAGAATTAAATAAGAATCTTATTTTTGGGGCTACAAATGGATGGGTTTTTGGCCTAGTTAGTAATTCTCCGAATCATCCCGAATGATTCGCGAACGTATCCGAACTGACGGAATCCGAATGATATTTCTGAACTATTTGAACTCCGAACCTAGTTCCCGGATTATATGGACCTCACGAATGATTCTCGAATGTATCCGAACTAACCGAATCCGAATGATATTTCCGAACTAGAACTTCGAACCTAGTTTGTGCCCAACCTCGCTCTCCCATAGGTAATTCTCTGACCAGAGTTCTGTTGATTAGTTTTTGTTTGATTTTGTATATACTTTATATTTAAATAAACCAACTGATTAATCAACGAAACGCTTAAATAAATACTGGGTTTTTTAATTCATACCTTATTGATGTCATGTCAGGAGACTCGGCGGCTTCTGGAACTCCTTCGTTCACTTCTGCTTGATCTTCAGTTTCATCTTCAGTTGATGAAGTTGCTTTCTCTGCTTTAGTAGGAGGTTGATTCGACGAAGATTGACCTAGATTTTCCTTAGGTTTCATGGTTTTATAGATTGAGGTTAATCGACGACGATTTTTTTTGAATCGACGATTAATCGTTGAACAATGTTCAATGGAAGAAGAAAAAAAGAAGAAGGAAAGAAGAAGAAGAAGAGGAAGGAAGAATAAAAAGAAGATTATGGTCGATCTTTTTTTTTTTCTTTTAATCGTGCGTTTTTTCAATTTTTTTTTTTTTTTTTTTTTTTTTTGATTTTTTTGATGGAAAGACGAAATTTATTCACTAGCAAATATAGTACAAAAGATTTACAATTTCGTTTTTTATCGAAGACATTAGAAATAATGCTAGTAATTTTGAGTTGTTGTTGTATCTTCATGGATAAATGTTGAAGATCTTTTATCCTTGCTTCTTTGACAATTTTGTCTGCTGCTGAATTGTATTTTCGATTAGTGTACTTTACCTTTGCCTGCGGAAGTTCGTGGAGGATTCCCTTTACTTCTTGCACGGTGTTTTCGGCTGTCCAGAGGGGACTTGTGTTGTCCTTGTTGATATTGTCTGCCAAGGTTTTGCAATCAGTTACAATGGTTACACTAGATAACACATTTTCTTTTTGACACATAACCGCCTTGAGTAACGCTCTTGCTTCCGCATGGAAAGCAGAAGTGGCTTTCTCCGAGCCAGCTGAAATGTGCATGATGGTGTGCTGGTCGACTGAATATACTATGTGCGCATATCCCATTGATAGGTCGTCCTCTTTGAAAGAGGCATCTACAAATATTATCCAGTCAGTCTTTATGGTTGACCATTTGGCATTGATCAACTGTGTTCTGTTGGCTTCCGGTCCTTTAGTAGTAAAATTTTAGGGATGGATTGCAAGAAACTGTTGATTTGGGTTATTAGTTGCGTTGGATTTGGGATTGTCTCCTCAAAAACCACCGAGCATCTGTATTTCCATATGAACCATAATATTGTTGCAATTTTCCCCGTTAGATTATTTAGGTCTGGGTTTTGAATCCACCTTTTAACCCAAGTTGTGATTGAAATTGTATTGTCTGAAGGGATTAGATGACCTAAAGAGAAGCTGAACCAAATGGCTCTGGAAAATGGGCATGTTCCAAACAGGTGAATCTCCGTTTCCTGAGCTTTCATATTACACATTTGACAAGTAGTTGCGATTTCCGAATTGTGTGCCCCCAGTCTTGATGATGTGGGTAATGCTTTCCCAGATAGCTTCCACACAAACAGCTTTATCCTCGAAATTGCTTGTATTCTCCAGATATTTTTCCATGGGAAATCTAATAATGAAATGTCTTCTTCTTTCGTTTGGTTTGCTAGGAAATTATAAATGTTTTTGGATGAGAAAAGTCCCGAGAAAAGTCATGATTGGTGAGAGGGTATAAGGGAAATAAATTAAAATTATGGAGGGTATTTTAGAACTTTTACACAAATGTGATCTCCCCCTATAATATTTAGGCTCCACTTAGTAAAATAGCCCCCAAAAACTATCCCCTAGAGCCCCAATAGGATTCTTAAATAAACATAATATAAGGGCAAGTACTAGTGGACATATTGTATTTGTCCCCCTTGAATACGTGTTAACCTTTTACTTCTTATTAGTACATTGTATGACCCAGTGAACCAGTGGTTAAACCACCGGTTAACCCACTTGACCTGACCCAGTAGTTTTACTGGTTCGATGTCCGGTATGCGTTTCAAAACATTGTGTATTATACGAACATACACTATAAGTTTATGGTTGGTATGGATTTAAATCAGTTCTCACCGATTTGATTTCGGGAAAAAAATTTTAAAAAAATTAGGAAAAAATATAGATCAAACTTACCAGATTTCATTCCAATGATTTCAACATTAGTTTGACTTTAATCCGTGTAGAAAAAAAAATCAATCAATCCAATCTAGCCTGATAATGTGTTTCAGTAGAATAATAAAGTAAAAAGGAAGAGGCGGAGAAAGAGAATGATTCCATTGATAAGAGTTCTCAAGGTTACATGGATAGATTATCCTTTATATACATGGAGAAGGGAAAACCAAAAGACTGAAGCGGAAACCAAAAGACTCGCATTTTGGACCGCATATCCATGGGCATGAGTTCTTTAACAAATCCTTAATTAATACTCCCTCCGTCCCTATTATATAGGCTGAATATTGGATTTTCTTAGTCCCACTAGATAGGCGGAATTCTAATTTCAAGATGCTTTTTGATATGTATACTCTTATTTATGCTGTATGAGAAATTATATTGAGAATAAAACAAGGATATAGACAAGAAAAAACATGAAAATTTATAAAAACCATGCAGTTTCTTATTTAAGAGATTTCATCTTTTCCGCCTACATATTAAGGACGGGGGGAGTATAAATCGTAGGTGCCCGACCATCTAGTAAGATAACAGCAAAGAACTTCCAGAATGACGGCTTACGAACTGTTGGGCCATGGGACTCCGACAAATTAAGGCGTTGGCACATGATGGTAGCATTAAAACTTTCTTTTTTGTTTCAACTGTGTAACTTATCCAGTTGATTTTCTACTTAATGCAAGTGTTGCATATCACAACTGCTGGATGATAAGCACATCTTCTAGAATTCATTATGATTCAGCACCACTACATGGATCGATTTTGGTAGATTTTCAAGAAATACCTTCATTTATCATCAAGTTAGCCTTCTCTTTAGTCCAACTGTGCCCAAACGTGCGCCACCTCTCTCCTGTACCAGTTAGAATCAGTAAACTCGGTTCCTTGAATATTCACAAATTTTGCCAGCTATGTTCGACTGTTTCTATTTGCAAGAAAAAAAAATAGAAATTCAGAAATAACAAATATACATTACGATTTTTTTTTTTAATTATTATTATTTTTGTATTATATAAATATTATACTTTTTTTTTTAATAAGAAAGAGGATTTTATTAATAAGAATTTAAGTAGAAACATTGTTAGTAGGGCTGTTCATGGTCGGTTTTGGTTCGGTTTCTAGCCAAACCAAAACCGAAACCAATATTATTGGTTTCTAAAAATCTAAACCAAACCAATCCATTAACCATTGGTTCGGTTTCCAAATAGTTCCAGCCGGTTTCGGTTTGTCGGTGGTTTTTGGTTAACCAATAATTATGTCAAACCAAAAAAAAGAAATTACACAAATTTGAGACAAAAAAATTGTAGATGCTGATAGTATTGGTTTACACAAATTTACAGACAAAAAAAAAAGAAAAAAATATCAAGAATAGTTAAAGCTTACTCTAAATCTAGAGATCAAAAGAAAATATATAATATATCTTAATTTAGTTATTGACAAACAAAAAAGAAGGAAGACGGGAAGAAGAAAGTCGAGTAGCAACAGTGGCTGCTGTAGTTGGGGGTGGACAAGGGAGGCGACTGAGAGAAGGAGAAAGAAAAAGAGGGAGAGCATCATAATGAAATATTAGATTTAGGGTTTCTATTTATCCTCTAAATCAATGGGTAGAATCTAATACTTGTAAATCAACGATAAAAATTAAGTTTAAAAATTAATCGGTTTTCCAATGGTTTTTGGTTCGGTTTTAGAGGTCAAACCAAACCAAAACCAACACTATCGGTTTCCACTTTCTACACCATAACCAATCCATTAGTAAATGGTTCGGTTTGGTTCTTCCTAATTGGTCTGGTTTGGTCCGGTTCTATCGAAAAACCGTAATCATGTTCAGCCCTAATTGTTAGGTCACTTAGAGCATTTCTGACAGCGGGTGTTAAAAATCCTACGTGGAATTTTTTTGAGATCCTTATTTAAAAGAATTTGTACATATAGTAAATATACGTCCCCATGACTGGTAAACCATCTCCAGCAGTTCAAAGATTTGACCCTTAGAAAACCTTGTGTGATGAAATCTTAATGGTTTAATTGTTTTTTAATTAATTACTAAAAATAAAAAATATGACATGGAGGTCATTCCAGAGGTCAAGATAAGACTTTCTTCAAAACCTTCAAAATTAGTATTTCATCCCTCCTGTTTTATAGGACATACTGTTGGAGATTGATTTAGTTAAATTGAAGGTCTAAAATCCTATGTGTCACTAAAAAATAAATCTTCCACCTTCTCTTGGAGATGCTCTTAGGATCAGAGTATTGATCCAAGTAGGCCAATTTAAACTCCATTCTACAGAGCTTATTTGAGATTTTGCATACTTTGCTAGATCATTAGCAATGCTATTTGCATCTCTTTTAACATAGCTACATTCCCAATGATCAAAAATCAGCTAAAATAAAAAGAATGTCTTGAATAACATTATTGGTTGTCCACTTTACCGAGGTGTTGGAACCTTGGATGGCATTCACCACATTCACACAGTCCCCCTCCGGATGCACCTTTCTAAAAATTATACTACTAAAATGTGACATCTCTCTCCGAAACCAATTAGGAACAAATAACGACTTTATATACCGGTCAAAGGCTTCTTCTCCTGCATATTGAAACTCTTGAGGTTTTTGTTTCTCTGCTAGTTTATTCATAAAAAACAATGGGAACAAAAGGTCTCACTTCAAGAGTTCAAGTTGTATCCGAGAGGCCCAACCTCTCTGAATTGATTAGTTGCAACGGTATTCCATTAATCGACTTCGATTACACTGATCAGACGGAACTTGTCCGGCGTCTCCTTGACGCCTGTCGAGCTATTGGATTCGTTCAGGTATCATCTCGCTTCTTTTCTTTCTTTCTTTCGTTGCGTAGGTGTTTTAAAATGCTTTTCAACGGTATAAAATTTATAAAAAACCGTGGTATAGTTTAAGAGATAAATCGTTTCTAAATTTTACTAATTATTGCCCATAAGGATATAATTGTAAAAAATACTTAAATATACTCCACTTTCCTCCTTGCCTTAAAATTTGTGCAAACTACAAGTAGCTCATCTAATTAGGGACGGAGGGAGTATATCAATATGACAGTCCTACACATCTCTTTCTAGAATTCCAAAACTTTCAAGAATTTCAGAACGATCATCCGAGGTACTTCTTGACACCAATAAAGATGATATCTTCAAATAGCAAGAAGGTAAAACGATGTACCCAAGATGGAACCTGGAAGGGGGAAGATAAGGGTGCAGACATATTTGACGTCGACGATGATAAAAGAAAAATTGGAATAAAAAAACTTTTTACCTTCAAATGGAACGTGAGCAAGGGAAAGACGTTGAGAGCAATGAAAGATGAGAGGGGAAGCTGGATCATGCATGAGTACTCATTGCTTCCCGAATTTTACAAAGTTAATGGTATTAAGGTATGTATCGATGCTCGTCGTACACAAAAGCTATGTATACATACATATGATTGATTAAATCGGTGTCGGTTTATATTGTGTGTAGACGGAGTATGTTTTGTGTATGATCAAAATCAAAAAACCGTTGTTGGGCAAGGTGGCACCAAGACAACAACCACCCCCCCAGGTTTGTGGACCGCCAGCATGGAGACCTCGAACACCAATGTTATCGGCCTCAATGGAAACAACACCACCACAACCATCAATGAATAACAGACCGGTAACCCCGTGTGCATCAGCAAAAACAACTATACCACCGTTCATGGATAAAGAGGCATCTTCATCTACGAAAGTACCGCTAAATAATAATATGTGCGGTGACGACTGCTACGACTTATTAGCTGAGATCAATGAAAGCAGGGACGTTATGGATGCTTCTTCAGTATCACTCCCAGATGCCGTGAATCAGACAACAATTATGGGTCCCGATGAGTGTCACTATCCGGATCACTGGCACGGATATGATCAAACGAATTTCTCCAATATGCTTATCGACGATGATGCGTTGCCATTATCATTCCCTGAACCATCTCCAGATTCTAATCAATTAAGGCTGTCCGAGGATGCCGCCACATACACCGGACCAACGCCGCCTTCAACAGTGTCATTCCAACACCTAACTCAAGATGACAGTCAAGTGGGTGTCGATAACACATGCAATAATCAATTCACCAGCTTCCCGATTGAAAAAGAGCAGGAAGTGCCTTCCTCGGGTGATGTATTGTCGTCTGCACCACCATCAACAGAGATACCAACAGTCATGGATGGAAAGAGTACTATGACACAGCAACCAACCTTAACTGGTGCAGGATCGTCACTGGCACCGCCGTCATCATTATCTTCATCTACAAAAGTACCACTAAACAGTAGTCTGTGCGACCATGACTACAACTTAATGGCCGAGATCAACAATAGCAGCGTCAATATGGATGCTTCTTCAATATTACCCCCAGGTGTCCTGTTTCCAACAACAATTATGAGTCCCGATCAGTGTCATTATCCATATCACTGGCACGGATATGATCAATCTCAAAATTATAATCATTTAAGGCGGTCCGAGGATGCCACCAGAGCAACATCATCCTCAACATTTCCCTTCCAACACCAAGATGACAGTCAAGTGGGTATAGATAACACATGCAGTAATCAATTCACTAACTTCCCGATTGAAGAAGAGTCTTCCTGTGAATGGGTTAGTCAGTCATTCTTGGATACATTGGATTATACATTAATGCATGATGAATAACTCATGGAACAGCGGCGGACTTTTACGGAAGCAAGTGGAGTAGTTTATTGTCCAAAACTTAAAAGAGATATAAAGAGAATGCACCAACGGTTTGTATCTTTCGTTTTTCATTCACTTCTGTTGGATGTCAAATGCTTCCGAAGTGCCAACCATCAAGTGGTTTGATGGTTGGTATGCTCCCTCCCACCGCGGAGGTAGGGGTCGAACCCGTAATTGCCAGAAATAAATCTTTATAAGGAATTAAAGATGTAGCCCAAGACCACTCTTCCAAACTTAAAAAAAAAAAGAAAAAAATTGCTTCCGAAGCCTATAGAAAACATGATTTCGTCAAGAATTATCTATTTATTTCGTCAAAAATAAATAGATAATCCCACTCTTCCGAAGTTTTATGTGTGGGATTATCTATTTATTCAACAATTTCTTGCTGAGATGGGTGCGATTTGGAGGTTCCAAATTCGTCAGTTCTTCCTTGATTCAGTGAGTTACACCCTAGTTTTCTGCTGATGCTGATGTTCCTGTCCTCGATTGCTTATCGGGTTGAGGTAAATCTGAATCTCCAATCTTTACATCGTTCTTCCTGGGTGTTGAAATTATCTATGAACTCATTTGGCTATCATTAACCGAGGCAAAAACCCTTCTAATCGATGCTTTTTCCTTACTACGTACTGCAAAATTTCTGATATCATTATATCAGATAATCCAAAATTGATCATGCCCTTCCACAGAATGTCCTGTGTTTATTACCAAACCTATATCATGGCTTTGCACCAACCAATTTGATCCTCTTCATCATTGGGCCGACCGAGCGAAGCGAAGGAGGACCTTTATATGGCCACTTTTTTGGAAATTGTAAGTCATCAATTGACACAAAAAGATTGGATTTTGGTGTCCCAAATTGATTTCAATCAACAATGAAAGGACTAAAGAGCCCCTTCATGTTTCAATTTCCCACTAAAATTACTGTAAATACGACACAAATTGAAGGGTAATGGCGTAAATTTGACGGGCAGAAAAAAGGACACGGAAGTTGGAAATGATTTAATTGTTTAGGGGCAGTTTAGTAAAATCAAAGGTAAAGTCACCTCATGGTTTGGGGTTCGAATCCCGGCAAGCTCTTCTTCTTTTTTTCTTCCCTTCTTTTCTTTTTCCCTTATTTTTTCTTCTTCAAACCGATAGAAAACAAATTGAGTAGAGAAGTTAGGGTTTGTGTAGAAATTGAAGAATCAGAGTGGTTTCGAATCCTAATCTAAATTTCTGAATCCTAATCTAAATTTTCGAATCCTAATCTAGCTCATAGAAAGAAAGGTGTTGGTCAATTTCAGCTGGGATTTGAGAATAATCGAAAAGGGGATTCTGGGTGTTCTTGTTTTGCGATTGAAGGTACGATTTCAATCTTATTTCTTCCTGCTCCGATCTATTGAACGTTCATCATATGTTCTTAAATGATTTAATCACTCAACTGCTATCAATTTATTGTCGAATTAAGTATTGAAGAACTAGGGTTTCCTTAGGATTTGATTGCAACATTGCCTGAAACTGAAACATGATAGGGAAATGGATGTGTACTGGTGCACCTGAATCCCTCCAGCTTTTAGCTTCAGGGGTCTTAAATCTATCCAATAGTAGCCCATGCATCCCCAGGCTTGTAGCTGGAATGTAGTCTTTCCTCATGCTGTCACCTATGTGTAGCACTTCCTCTGGGGGAATGTTTCCAGCTCTCTCCGGGGCAATCTCGTAGATTCTTGGGTTTGGCTTTTCCACACCTTCAAGTCCAGAGAAGGGCTTGACGGAAGAGATTCGTCGAAACTGCAGCAAGTTAATCTATTATATGGATACTGCATTACCTCAGAAGAAGAAACCAATTGACACAATAGGGGTCATTTGGATCACATCAATGTATATACTTCGTCTGCAACCCCTGCCCTTAAATTTAAATCTTCTTTGTCAAATCTATTTGTCTGCTTGCCAACTTTGAAATGTTGCTACTATACAGTAGAAATTGACACACGTGTAGTGCAATGACTAATAATAATAGTGTTAGAGAAATAGGTTATGACTTGGTTGGGAAATGGTTTGGTACTATTTTATTTTCATAAACAATGATTCGGTGTAAGAAATATGGTGTTAGTTAGCTGGTCTCTGCCAATAATGAAGTCCATAAGCTTTAGGTAGATGTTTTTATATACAAAACTGAGTACTTAAAATTCTTGAACTTAGATAACGAATATGACATACCATTTTAGTCACACATACACATATCGTGTATTGGTGTACTTGCAATATATCCAATACTCAATGCCCCTCCATAGTACGGAGCACCATGGGAAGGAAATAAATTTGTATTTTATTGCATACATGTATGCCTCTCATGCAATATATCCAATACTCAATGCCCCTCTATAGGCATCGTACGGTGAAACCTTGATATTTCCTAATGCATACATGTCTCTTCTCTAAACGTATATCCATGTTATTCCCTTGATTTTAGATCTCGGATTCTATCCAGCAGCCTGTTTCTGTTATTCAAACTAGTACTTGCCTTGATACATGTGATTCGAGAACTTATAATTGGAAGTGGATTTCTATTTCTTATGGGTGTTTCTGGGACTATTTTCCTAAACGCCATCTTCTACTACGCAGGCGCAGGAGCAGGAGTACCATTTGGAAAACTTAACTGGGGAACCGCCAAGATAAGTAAGATGAGCTATGAGGTACCGAACATGATGCCGCTATGACTGCCCATTTCACCATGTTTCCCCGGAGTCGATATATTGTACGTCTTGATACTATTGGTTCTGTCATAAGGCCTTTCCTGATTTCCCATTTTCATAGAAGATAAATAAAGGCTTTCACAGCTTTCCTCTTCGTTGCTCTTTCGAGGTAAACATAGCTCAAACCTCATTTGTTTTCAAGTGTTTATTTGATTTTGTTACTAGTTCTTGTGGATTTAGCCATATAAGGTTATGGTCAGTTTTGACTAGTGATTGACAATAATTAGGGCTTCTTTTAATTTCCTGATGAGAGTGCACATTCTTTGTTTTAATTTAAAGATGCATATCTTTGTGAAAATGACCATTTACCCTTGAAGTCCAGAGCTCAAACATTTCCCAGCATCAGCAATGTGCGAGTTTCGCTGGTAAACAGTTGGAAAATGCTTCTAGTCTTGCTGACTACAACATCCAGGAGGTGTCTACTCTCACTGAGTTCGGGTTTTTGCTTTTCGAGTGTCCAACGTCTACTCAAGAATTTTCGTCGATCCAAGCACATGGAGGACATTGGGTGAGTCACAAAAGCAGATCGACTTCTCAGTCACCAGTCCCCTCGGAGTGTCGATTTTGAAGCATCAGTGCCTTTATCTTGGTCCAAAATGTGTCTGGTTTAATTCTCCGTCCAAAATGCAAAAGGCTCTGTAATCTGGAGATTGAATGAGATGTTCCTCTGTCCACTGAGAATCTCTAAAGCCCTACTATTCATAGTTTTTGGTGTACACTAATTGGATAATTTTAGATTAAAGAGATGTAAAAGAACCTGCAGGAAGAAGTCTGTTAGTTGTTGGGAAAATTCTTACTTTTGACCGGTCTCCATTTCTCGAAAAGTTACCTCGCTGATTGGAATTTTCTACAAGGTTTGCCAAGTCATGAACCAAGCCAGCTCAATGGAGCATTAAACTTGGTATCTGAGACAATAGTGTCCCATTGAGATCGACAAATGACTCAAGCCAGTTTAGTGGAAATGCTTAACCACAAGCTGTAGAAACGAATTTGGAGGTAAAAATCACATCAAATGTTCACGAATTGCTAACAAATCTTTATGGTTTTTCAATGAAGTTAATGTTCGTACACTTCAATACGTTTTTGGGTACAAAATTAGTCTAGAATAACATTTTTCATTTTTTCGTGTACTATCGATTACATTTTTTACAACCGTTTTACAAATCTGAATCCGTGCAATCACGTAGTGGTGTCGTTTCGTCAAATTCTTTGGTCGGCCCTCCCACCGTGGCAACGGTTATACTAGTTTATTCAGCTGGGCCATGTTTTCTGAATTACTCATTCCTTCAACTTTTTACTGCTAATTCAAATTCGCCATGTTGATGGCTTTATGATCTGAGATACTATAGTATACTCCGTCCATTGAGAACTCCTGAACCTGAGTATTAGAAGTCATATTTCTGTTTGACATCCACCAGATTTTGTTGTTACTTATCGGCTCCTTTCGCAGTTGTTCTGTAGGTGGATTCCTTTTAGGTTAGAATATCTCCTTGTGGGTGCCTTGTTTATTTTGTTTGGGAGGTTCAAGATGGTTTCTCTGTTAGTATAAATGGATGCGGGTTATTTACTTAGGTTGTTTCTATTTAGTGTGTGCTATGTCAAGCTTGAAACGTGTATCAGAAGATTTTTTTTCTGATGAATAATAGGTATCATATTGGTTTTCAAGGAAGACTTTGTTCTTGCAATTTTCGTTATTTGCTGTTGGAGGTTTCTTAAGCATCATCAAGGCATGATAAAGACACTTTGTAGCCTTTTATAAACCTTTCGAGGGGTTTTAGAAAGGGGGTGTCAACAGATTGTTGTTTTTCTCCAGCTGCGTAGATTGGTATTCTATAGACATGGCATTGACACTTTGCAGCCTTTTGTACAAGTCTGCACTCTCCGGCTTGTCCTTAGTTGTTGGGTTTCTTTGTTTTTTGATTTAAAAATAGAAGAAGTACAACAGAAAAGCACAAAGCAAGTGCTGCAAAAAGAAGAGCACAGACTGAAATCCAGACCACAGCCCTACCTTAAGAAAAAAAAAAAAAAATCTTATTTGCAGCTGTCCTTTTTCGTCTTCCCAGATTCAGAGACTGCTTGATTCACAATTCCCACTTAACCTAGCCAGTTCCTTCTCAATTTTGTACTTTTTTTGCCTCATTTTCTTTTCCTCCTTTGTTGGGGTTTCTTGATGACGTGTCCCTTCATCGATTTCATCTTCAAGGTAACCCTTTTTCTTCATTTTCCGTTTGTATGTTTAATTTTACTATTTGGTATCTCGAATTTCTTAAGTTTTTATTCTTTTTTAGGTTTTTAGATTAGATATGTTTAGGTTGTATGATTTAATTTACAAATATATCATTATTAGTAAGTTTTACTTGTTGAAAATGCTGACTTACTTGTTTATGGAGATAGTTTGAATTTCTTTTTAAGTGTGTGTTTTTACTTGTGTGTTTATAATTAAGAATATAAGGTTTTTAACCGATGCTTGGGTTTATAAGTTTTGTCCTGCGAAATTGTACTGATTATAAAAGCAAAATACAATTGATGATACTGGGTATCGTTTAGACCGTCATCATTTATTACAGTCATCGAAAAGTTATAATTCTTGGAGTCAAAATTGGTAGTGATGGGATTAAGGTGTTCATGGGGTTTGAATTTAGTGTTAACTGTGATTTAAGAGAGGGAATGTAATCACTAGAATATCCGGATTGATCTTTAGACATTGTGGACGATATGTATTATGTTACAAGATATCATATACAAACCAAAACTTGTATTGACATTGTTAAGATTGATGCAAATGTTATTTTCTTTAAATGATTTTACATTTTTTCTCTTATGATCCCGTGTCTTTCTAGATTACTTATAAATATTATAACTTATGCCTTGATCTGGTTCTTTATTTACTTGGGAAAGTGGGTTTCTTTATGGATGCCTCAAAAACTGTTACCTCTATACATGACTCTGATGCTCTATTCGTGTTAGTCTTATTTGGTATCAACCCCTGATGCTTTTGGTGGTGTATCTATGGCATAACTGTAGCTTCTTTAAGTGTGGCACTCGTATAGAGGTGGCAAACATTCAGTGAGCTGACTTTAGGTTGAGTAAGCCCAAGTCTAATGAGGCTAATATGTAGTCTTGTTCTTGCAACAGATTTTTATCAATTTTGAAGAATTTATTTCTGTTGCACGAAGAGTTATCTTGTCCTCTGAAATCTAGTTGTTCCTCAGCCTCTATAATTTGTAAAATTTCTTTGTGATAGAGACCTTGAATTCAGGAGAAACTGTGGTCACTGATAAGATTTTACTTTTGCAGGCTATATTAGGCTGATGTTAGTGTGCCTCTTCAAGTTGTTCCCTCAAGAAAGAAGTGGATATCTAGAGCTGCAGGTGTTGGCAAAGTTATGATATTGAGAGCTGCAGGAAGACTGTTGTACAAGAACTTAAAATTGAAGGAACTTAGGATGGAAGTTTAGTGGAGCTAGAAATAAGGTGGTTTAGAATTTAGTGTCTTAATGTAGTAACTTACATGGAAGAATCATGTGAAATTTTGAACTGCCGAAGAACATCAGGTAAATTCATAACTCTGTTATGTTCACGTAGTAATTTTCTTCTTTACATTCACGTCTTATATATTCTGACCTGTGTACTCGCTAGGTACTTTCCTATCGTAATATCAAGAGAAGAAGCCATCAAAAAGCCAAGCAGACAATGGGGACAACAAACTTTTCTGGATGTAAATCTGAAATGGTAGTTGGTCTTTCCAGTCACTTTTCATTCCTGCAACTTGGAAGCTATTTGAGTTTTATTATTTTGTCTTGGGATTTGACTGTTCATCGTTGAAATGTTTCTCATATCTGTCTGTGTAATTTGTTGTTATAGTTTTGCTGAGAGTTCTAATAATGGAGAGTTTTAGAGTATATGTCTGCTATGTTTTCTTTCTTCGTATATAACTGTGTGCATTTAATGGAGTGGATAAAAAAAAAGATATGCTGAGATCAGTGTGTCAAGTTTTTGTTTACTCTGTGTCGAAGTTTTGAGGTTTATTTAGTATGTTGCATCTGGTCTAAATCTTGCTGACATGAGTTTGCTCATTTACTCAAAAATATTCATCTGTGAAATGATTGTTTCTTTCTGGTTTAGTCATTTGATTCAATTTTTTCATCTTGTTTCACTGAACTGGGAGGTCTGATTCATACTTTGTTGCTGGTAATGTGGATGTCGGTGTTGGAACAAAACTGAAGCTTGCTTTTGAAACTGGATTCCATGACACTATTCGGATAGACCATGTATATTCCAAACTAAACTTTTAACTTTGCATTTTATAAATTAGGACAGGCATCACAATCTTTTTCTTTTTCCAGGTTTCCATGAGTGTCAATGATGTCAGTACTTCTGGAGATAAGCCTCTAGTTTTCTTTGATAACTATGCTACAAGCCATCTCGATGTTAATTCGGCTGAAAAGGTGGAGGAAACCTTGTTTTCTTTTACATTTTCTTCTATTGTTCATTCCCTCGAACATCTCTACGGGACACTCCTGTAATGCGATTTTTTTGCTTATTTAGGTCATAAAAGGCATTGTTGATGGATGCAAACAATCTGACTGTGTTCTTTTAGAAGGAGAGGTAATCCACAATTTCTCTTAACTAGTCTTTCGTTTTTGTTGTTTTAGTGTATTTGTTCCTGCAATAAATGATAACATAATAGTACAAGGATCGAAATTAGCATAACTCAGTTTTAAGCAATTGGTTAAGCAATTTTTTGATTCATATAAAGACCTCAGTGGTAATTAAGGATGTGGATTGAGAAAGAGCACCATATGTACTTCATAGATGATGTTGTTGAGTTTTGCTGAAATATAGTGTAATTCCACCTCCTTAATTCCACCGAAGGATCGTACCCCGTACCAAAATAATTCCACGAAATAATATATTGGATTTCTCTTGGATGACACTTGTCAATAAACCTTCAACTCTTTTTGGCCGGTCCACATAGACTTGCCCTTAGCCATAGATAAAAGGAATTGGCACACGTCATATCATGATAACATGTGGCCCATCCAACAAAAACACTAATGATTGGGAAGAAGGGGTGGGAAAATGTGAATAAGAGGAGAACCCCCGCACCCCCCCAATTTGAGACACCTACGCCATGGTATCCGTCCTAGAGTTGGTCAGATAGATTTCTGAACTTACCTATTTGGAAGGGTCTCGCTTCAGTTTCCTGTGACCCGCACATGCACCCACTTCCTGTTGTTATAAACCTTAGTCAGTATTCAGTCCCAGTCTCTAGTATCTGGATCTTTTTAACACTACTAGTTTTGATCCTCCTCCTATTCGACACTCGCTACTAGTGTAGTAGTAGTAGGAGTACGTCTGAGAAACGACTAGTTAAGAGAAACAGAAATTAGAAAGAAAGTTAAGGAAAAATCTCCAGGACTTCCAGCCCTACTCTAAGCTGCTTTCTTTGTTATTTTTACAATTCTTATGCTAGAGACTTATTGCTTCCAAAAATTTATCTCGTGACAACAGCTTTCTAGAAAACCCAACCTCATGCTAGGCAACTTGCTCGCTAGTTGCTTAGCGGGTTAGTGCCGTGGCATTCACGTGGGACAGATGTATTGTTTACTTCATATTCGGCCAGTTTCTTCATACGGAGTATATGTTTGTTTCAGTTTTTCTGAACTATCATCTCACTTACTTTCCTTCTGTTGCAGTTAAAGAGAAATTAGGTGCTTCTGTTCTTGATCCTGGTTTCAGGTATTTTTGCTATTTCCACTCAATACATTCTGAAGCCTCGTTTCACCAATGTTTCCCTTTGAGCCCATTTTATTTTATAGCTTTTGAGGAAGTAATTCCAAACTTCTTTTGCATATTTGCAGTGCAGTAAAATATTATCTACCCCTTCTTCTTCTACTTAAATGCAAAAAAAGCATAAAGAATTTTGAATCTGACAACCCCTTCTATTGAAGTTATATCCACTGTTGGTATGGAGTTTTGAATTGCTGCCCATAAAGAGTAGAATAATTTGATCATTCCTTGTATTTTTAACCAAATCCAGGTTGCTTGCTTGTCAGAGCTGGTTGTGTAGTTGTTGGTATTGATCTCCAGGTGTTCGAACCTTAGACTTAAGTTTCAGAAAAGCGGAGTCGCAGAAAATAGTAAATTGCCGCTGTAGTCTTGGAATAAGATCACGATGTATGGCCAAGTTATAACACCTAAATGCTAGGTCATACCACCTAAACTAATTTTCTAGGTTTTATGTTTCTGTCTCTTGTTTTTCTGAGTGTTGATGGTTCTTTTGTTTGAATCAGGGAAACAAATTAGACCAAATGGATTATCAACTGAAAAGTGGTTTTGTATGGGATTGTGGCGGAAGAAGAAGAAGAAGAAGAACCGGTTTGAATTCATTGCACCATTATGATTGACATCGTCACTGCTCCTCCGACAGACCTGACTGTATTTTAGGGGGAAGGATAATTTGTTACCAAGTGGAGATGAATCTTTGGACCTCATTTAAAGAACCACAAGGTTTTTGTTTGAAGAAAACATGAGACAAAGACGTACCTGTCGGTTTCGCAGCCACACCCATGCTACCAGGGTGGAATTTCTGCCAATTACACAAGTTAACAGTTCAGTAAAGAAAATCGTTTTTGTACGGGTGAAAGAAATTTTCTTTACCATATCGGATGTAACATCTTTATGTAACCTGTAACCATATCGGTAATAAGAGTAATTTTGTTAATTTAGTTTCGGCACAGGCGCACAGCCAAGATAATTTTCTTGAAATGGATGTGGATATTGGCGCATCATCAGTTGCAAGAAGTATAATCAACCTAGTCCTTCCTTGTTGCAGATCTTGCATTTTTAACCGAGGCCAAAGCAGACAGAACTGCCTGAGTATATATTCTTGGAACATTACGGCTAAACCGCTTGAAGCCAGCGGCAAAGAAGCTGGCCCTATAAGTGTAGATTGTCTTCGCTCCTGTTTGGGGATGGAAAGTTTTTGAATTTTTATGCTGTGCTGAAACACCACATCGGGGATGTAGCTCACATGGTAGAGCGCTCGCTTTGCATGCGAGAGGTAGGGGGTTCGATACCCCGCATCTCCATATTTACTTTTTACATCATTTTTATTCCCTATCGCACGTTTTTTTTGTACCACCTCGGTAATCTCTTTGCATGATGTATCTTCTTTTTTGTTTATAGGTAAGTCATGCGAATGATGTTCTTATTAACTCTTCATAATTCTCTATATAACATTACTCTCATCCCGGTGTTTCTTCTCACTGCTGTCTCTGGAATTTATAGGCTTTGGAAGAAGAAGAAGAAGAAGGTCCATCTGACACTTCGGTTCTAATTTATACGGTCTTAGTTTGCGTTTCCGGCTTATTTTTGGTTGTTATATTTCTTGTTCTTTTAAGTGTTGATTTTTTTTTCTTTCTTTAAAATCAGCAGCAAATGGATATTGTATATGGGAAACTGGTTTTATATGGGAATGTGGTGGAAGAACGTACAAGAACATGTAGGAACTGTTTACAGGAGCATTATGGTATTTCCTCTCATCTATTTTTCCGAAAAATCTCGGAAGAAATCAGAGTTGCGTAGATTATTGCGGCAAAAGTGAGAAGAACGTATAGTATATATTTTCCCAGAAGAAGATGAAGTTTAATGGTCAGACTTTTTGTAACTTAAGGGCCGATGAGTTGGCTCGCCAATTTACGTGAATTATACATTTTACTCTTAATAATATGCCATCTCTCATTTTAGTGTGCTCCACAATTTATAATTCACCTAAATAAATTTTCGGGCTCAAAAGTAATTAAAGTGTACACGTACACCAAAAAATAAAGGTCAAATTGAAAAAGTGAAAATAACACTTTTCTAGAAACGGAGGTAGTGAAAATAATTGTGCACCCGATGACATAACAGGACAGATTATTCAGCCCTTTAAAAGCCTTTAAAATGGGTGTTGGCTGGCGGCTGTGCGTGCTCATCTTGTCCCAATGAGCAACGTTGCAGCTCTAGACAGATTATCTTTTGAATGTAAATCCCTTGCAAATTGTATTTCGTTCTTGTGTGTTGTTTATTCGTGGGTACCTTGATTGCGAGATGGGTTCATTAATTAATGGATTAATCTTTTACTAATGAATGTTGACATTTTATATTCTCAAAGTATACTGTTATGGAATTGAATCTTGAATTAAACATATTGAAAAATGATAAGAGGTGGCCAAGTCCAACATACTTATCTGCCTGTGCAAGGGTCAACTACTGTCTCGTTTGAATAATATATCTATGTACTTGCTAGTTTCCTCCTAATTTCTTCAAATGATGAGCTCTTCCATGATCAAATCATGCTCAAGATATTAAATTTCCAGTTCAACCAGTAGATTGGACAAGTAGCTCTCTTCCAATCTTGTTTCCCAAGTCAAATTATTTGTTGTCTTCCTCTCTGGCAAGGTATAAAATCAATTTTGGGCGCATTAGATTGTTCTTCTTTCATCACCATAAACCTATATATCTAAGCTTTCAATTCAATTATGAATAGTGCAAACTCTAATCCCGATGGATATCCTCTCGGTCATAATGTCAGCGGATACAAATACTTCATTGGGATATCTTCCGGAATTATCATGCTTATTGTTACCATCGTCGTTTTTTCATTTTACTGCACCCGCAACCCGCCTCGACAAAGCAACGGCACAAGTGATGATGATGATCATAATCATCCCGCAGGTGATATTGAAGCAGGTCTAGATGAAGCGACCCTCGAGAGCTACCCAAAATTCCTGTATTCAGAAGCTAAACTCCAAACCAAGCAGAGTACCACCGCCGACGGCTCGTGTTGTTCAATTTGCTTGTCTGATTATATCAGCAGTGATGTAACTCGGTTGCTTCCGGATTGTGGGCATCTTTTCCATCAGAAGTGTGTCGATCCGTGGTTGCTGCAGCATCCTACCTGTCCTATTTGTCGAGCATCACCGCTTCCTACACCCCAGACGACTCCTTTGGCAAATGTGATGCCACCACCTGCAAGATATATTAACCGATAACCGCTACAGGTTGGTTTGACATTTTCTCCCTATACGTAGATGAAGTCAAATTTCGTAGAGGATAATGTGAAAATTTTGTATTCATGTATGTAAATAAACTAGGAAACAAATTAGTACTCCTTATATATACCTGAAGATGCCTCTGTTTCAAGATTTTACCAAGCCACGCAATTTTGAAGATCATTCTATATATGCATGGGGGCATCATGGTAACGTCTTATATCTCTCTGGAACGAAATTAGACATTAGTTAATAATAGTTAATTACACTCTCTTTACACCGTATGTCGCTGTATTGATCGGCTGTAATGTATTACCGATGTAGTTATTCTATTGGTTGATTGTGCAAATGCAGGATTGGTTTCACTGCCTCACTTTCTATTAGATATAAATGTTTTAGACATAACCTAATGTACTATTGTAATTCAATCTTTTTGCATTAATGAATTTCTATTTCATTCAAGTCTACTATGTGTATCGTACTGAAAAAGATTCTCTCTCTCATGTTTCTCGATGTTAATTCTTCCGTCGATTCCTTTATCTGTTTATGATTCGTGAATTTGCTTCGTCTTCAACGGAACAATCACATTGAAAATAAAAGATAAAATTGTAAAAACCCAGAAAATCATGCGCTAATATCTTGTAAAAGATAAAGCCATTAATAAGTGTTGGATACTCCTCCACTTTACTAATTCACCTAGAATGGAGCATGTGGCAACAATCCCATATACCCCGTGAATTTATAGCATTATTAATTAATGCGTGAGCAACCTTGTATTTCATGTACTCATTATCAGTGTGGCATGACGACTGAGTGTTGCTCTCAGCAAAGCAACACGAACCTCCAAGCATTATAATGAAAGCATGTACGATATACGCGTACAGGTTGCAACTCTCGGTGTGTTATACTAGCCCGATTGAGAACTCTCGGTGTGTTATACTAGCCCGATTGAGCATCCGGTGTCCAGTATCGGTCTGGATATGATCTCGTTCATCCAACCTCACCAGCGTGATTGGATGGCCCAGATCAATTTCATAACCCCCAAGCAGGTATGGAATATTCACTGCCGAACCAACGCGGACCCCGCATGGTCGGCCTCCCCAAAATATTGACATAGCTTGCCAACAGCATATTACATGTGTCGCAAAACAGCCTCAACCATCCATCTTCGCAGGTATAGATGGAGGGAGTAGATGTAGATTCAAAGGGCCCAGAGCATGTCAACACAATCACCGTGGGGACCGCTTACATACCCGACCAATCGGTCGGGACCAACCATGGTTGGTCATCCCAACTCGTACGCCCCGAACAGAGCATGACGCACGGCCGTGAAACCCCAAAATTAGGGTTTTGAGCATCACGAGCGTCCATCTTCTCCTAAGACGAATGGAGGGTCCCGGATTAGATTAGCGAGGTCGGTCATACCACCAGCATGACCACCGTGGGACCGTCTATCCCCTCACTGATCGTCCAAGGCATATCATGCCCGATATCCCAAAAACGCGTCCAAACTTGCGTGGTCACACTTCCCAAATTGCAACCGATCTCGACCACTCAACTTCACCGGACGATTTGAGTGGCTTAGATCACGTTTTCATGGGACGATCGGTATAGTTGTGAACATCACCTACCACCTACACTCCAGGGCCGATCGACCAAGACCAGACCAAGAATTGGTTGTCTTGGAACGCGACTGAAGATGGCGTGATGTGCGGCCCTTGCGGCACTAGTTTTCTGTCACAAATTGATCTCAACCACTCAACTTCACCGGACGAATTGAGTGGCCCAGATCATACTTTCGTGTGGTAATGGGGTATGGGTGCCTATACCGTCATGCCGTCTACACGCATGTACGATCGGCAGGCCAAAATCGTCTCCCAAGCTTGGATTCGACCAAGTTTGAAGAATGATACTGCGCGCCTCTTCAAAACCCTAATTTCATCAACGGTCGCAGATGAGTGTCTCAAAGATCATCTCGTCCGTCCAACTTCATGAAGCTTGGTTATACAACCACAGTCGGGAGTTAATTGGTCAGTGAGGCGTCATGGTAATCACCACCCATCACTCTACCACACCATAATGCGGTACCTGCATGGAGTACACATGATACTTCACAAGTATCAACTTCCTGAATAACGCAGTTATTCAATTTAGCATTACATGCTACCTTTTGTGGGTCCCACGATCCACACATTCCAGACATCAATCATGTCACAACCTGGGGATACATACCGGGGTATTGGTCTGGCGGTTTACAGCGTGCAGCGTGCAATGCGCCATCACAAGAACGTGTTAGGAAGTCATGGACGGTTAGAGATGACAATAGAAGTGGGCAAGACTGGTCGTGTAACACCAACACACACCTCCACTACTCCATCACTCCACTTCCTCCACTTCCCATGAGAGACGTGAATAAGGCTCAAATGACTTGTATAAATAGGTTCTCCTCCTTATTTTCCAAACAGGAGAAAAACAACACAAGTCCAGACGAGACAGAAACCAAGTGTTAATACAAAACGTATTCAAACACCCCGAGCACCTTTGCATCAATCGTAAGCTCGCTCACCTTCGTTACAAGTCAAAGCAAGCCAACACCTTCTTCGCTTCCCTCCCTAAGATCAACCCCACCTCCTTCATTTTGTGACCGAAACGAGTCCGGAACGGCCATTTCTTGGTTTAGGTCGGACTTGCAGTTGATTGATTTCCGAATCTACAAGCACTCACCGCAAGGTGCATTTGTTTAGGGTTTAGATTCATTCCTCATCCACACACCCCAAATTACCAAATCCGACAGAATAGTTTTCACCCATAAACAACCTTTTAAATTTTTTGGTCTCTACCAGGATGAACAAAATTCCAGAGACTTAATAAAAACCTCATGGGAACTAGAATTCAGGGTTCCCATGCCTTTGTCTTGGTTAATAGATTGGATGAAGTTAAAAGAGAAGTTAGACTTTGGAATAAAAGTGATTTTGGAAACATTGGGAACAATATTTCTTCCCTAAATAGGAAACTGGATCTCATTTTGAGTAGAGCTGATGTTAGATTAAATGATCTTGAATTGTTAGAAACTAAGCTTGAAATCTAAAAACTTCATGATTATGAAGAAGAATTTTGGAAAATCAAGGGTAGAGACAACACTATTTCTCTAGGTGATAGAAACACACATTTTTTTCACCAAAATGCTATCATAAGACAAAGACGCAATAGAATCCTAGGGCTCTATGACAACAACAACAACAATTGGATAGAAGGAAGAGACAAATTTCTAATTGCTTAAACAATCACTTTGAAACCCCGTTAACTACTTTTGTTCTAGTATAAATCTTGACATTGTTAACCTTGTTCCTACTACTATAACTGATTTTGATAATGAGAAATTGATGGAACCTCCCACTGAATTTGAAATCCACGAAGCTCTTTTTGGAATGCTACCAAACTCCATCCCTGACCCTGATGGATTGCCAGCCCGTTTTTTTTTTCAAAAAAACTGGCGTATTGTCAAAACTAATGTCATTGAAACTGTTAAAGCTTTTTTTTCAAAGTGGTCATATGTTGACCGAGTTGAACCAAACTTTTATATCTTTGATTCCTAAGGTTTTACACCCGACTGGCCAAGGAGACTATATGCCTATAAGCCTATGTAATATAACGTATAAAATAATATCCAAAGTTATAGCAAACAGATTAAAACCCCTGCTAGACAGATTGATATCCCCTTATCAATCTGCCTTTGTCAAGCAAAGGCTTATCTCAGACAACATTCTTGTTGCTCATGAGATAATCCATGCTATGAGAAGAAAAAAAGAAAAGTAAAACTGATTTCATGGGTCTAAAAATAGACATGTCAAAAGCTTTTGACAGAGTTGAATGGGATTTTCTCATTGCAATTCTTAAGAAAATGGGGTTCTGTGATAGATGGTGCAATCTGATTCTTCAATGCATCAGTACCACCCATTCTGCCATTCTCATCAATGGAGTCCCCTGCAAACCCTTTAAGCCTTCTCGTGGTTTAAGACAAGGGGACCCTCTATCCCCTTATCTTTTCATTCTTTGTATGGAGTCGTTTTCTAGAACTTTATCTGATGCTGAGAATAAGGGTCTCATTTCTAGTTTTAAAATTAATAAGAACTGTCCTTCTATAAGTCACCTATTGTTTGTTGATGATTGCTTAATTTTTGCTAAAGCTAACATAGACCAGAGTAAGAACCTTCTGAAACTCTTAGAGCATTATGGGAATACTTCTGGGCAGATGATTAATTTTTTTTAAATCTGGTATTTTTTTTCACCCCTCACATCCCTAATAGTACTGGTAGAGAAATCATAAATATCCTCCATGTGAAAAAGATTAGACTTGATGATAAATATCTAGGTGGCCCTTTATTCACTAGCAAGTCTAAAATAGCCTGTTTTGATAACTTAACTGGAAAAATGGGGGGTAGACTTAAGGGTTGGAAGAGTGAGTCTATGTCTCCACCAGGAAGAGAGATTATGGCTAAAACTGTTTTAGAATCTCTACCAGTTTATAGCATGTCTACTTTTATTCTCCCTAAAACCACCACTAAGAGAATAGAAAACACCATACGTGACTTCTGATGGGGTAAACTTGGCCCAAAAAAAGGTTTGTATATAAAGGGTTGGAGAGGTTTATGCAAAAGTAAAGAAAAGGGTGGAAATGGTCTGAAAAAAGTTGATCTCATGAATCTGTCTCTAATAGCTAAAAATGGGTGGAGATTATTTAAACAACCTAACTCGATTTTTTCCAGAACTATGAAAGGGAAGTACTTCCCTAACACTAACCCCTTTCATGCTACTTGTAATGATGGGTCTTCTTGGGCCTGGAAGGGTGTTCATAAAGGTTTAATGATCCTCAAAGATTTTAGTATTTGGGAAATTGGTAATGGTAAAATGGTTCACATCCGGAAAGACAGATGGATTCCAGATGAGAATGGTAATCCTATAAGTTTAATAGATTTAGGAATTGATTGTAACTATAAAATGGTTAATGATCTGATGTCTGGGTCTAGGTGGAATGTTGATGTGTTGAACAATCTAGTAGAGATGATAATCTGAGATGGATTGATAACCATCGGGGGATTTTCTCTTGTAAATCCCTTTACAATCTTCTTGATAAAAAGGAAATTCAGCTAACTGACCTGCTGGCCAAGAAAATCTGGAAGCTTAATGTGCTTCCCAGAATCAAATTTTTCATCTGGAAGATGAAAAATAAAATTCTCCCTTTCAATGGTTACTTTGCTAGATACAACACACACATAAGCCCGCTTTGCCCTCTATGCAATAATTTTAATGAAACGGGTGAACACTCCCTCATGAATTGTACTTTCACTAGAGCTTTTGGGCTCATTGCTACCTAAACCTTGATATTGTTTGTAATGGTTTCAATACCTTGTCGGATTGGTGCAACAGCTAGTTTACAAATACTACTGATATACCTCAGTGGGGATCATGCTATTAGCCGGTATGTTTGGAAAGCCAGGTGTGATGTTGCTTTTGGCAAAGCTAAACCCTGCCCTTCCCTCACAGCCAAACTCATTCAAAACCATCTGAATGATGCTTATTCTTATCGGTTGCCGACCTGTCCTACTCAAAGGACCAGAAAGATAGTTAACCCTGATCAATTTTCAGATACTCATATTACTTTTACTTATATGTCTGTGTTAGAAAAAGTAACGGAGCTAACAGGAATTGGTGTTTCTATATTAGACTCCTTAGGGGATACCATTGGCAGAAGAACAAGGTGTTCCAGAACCCATGGAAAAGTAGAAGGAGATGTGCTAGCTACGCCGGAAGCGTTAGATTGAGCCTCTGAACTTAGTTGCAGTACTTTCAACCTCTTGGGTTGCAATCCAAACATCACAAATTCTCTGAAAGGCGGCGAAAGAACAACAAGCTGGAGGACAGACCAAAGAATGGATCAGCTTATTTTGAAGTCTACGTTTTTTGAAAAAATATTTTGTAAAACTATTAATAGAAGGAACCACCCAGAACTTCTAAGTTTTGCTATAGCAGGAGGGAAAAATTTAAGTCCTTAATTGTGGGAGGCACCTTTATTATCTACTCTTTGTACCTGATATGTTTTCTTATCTATAAAAAAAAAAAAAAAGAGTTGGTTTTGGTAAAAATAAAATAATAATTGGTGCTGGAGATGGGGACTTTTTAATCGGAAAGCATCTTTTTACCATCCTTCCAGGTTGTAATGTTTCTTGGATTTAGATCTTAGCTAGCTAGTCTTCTGCCGTCCTTCCAGTTATGTAAAATGTGAAAAAGAAAATCAAATTAATGAGTAATCATCGTAATTTTTAAGTATTGTTATTTATTTGCGTCTATCTCTCTGAATACCGTAGTTTCATTGGTTACTTACTTGTGTTGTGGCGGCTATGAGTACCAATGTTTCAGGAGAGCGGGTTGCAAAAAGTGGATCCAATTCAGTCTCCATTGGTTGTTACGGGGAATAATTCCTCTTCTTTACTGGCATCTTGTAGAGAATGAACTCATTCTGAGCGTTCTAATGAGCAATAACTTCACCTGCTCTTTTGGTAATCTCAGTAACTCTCATTTGATCGATTACCACTGTTGAAGAATGGTGTTTCCTCATGAATAACAGGTCTACAAAAAAGACTTTCATCGACTACTGCATCTTCATGTTCATATACTTTAGAAACTCCTTAGGTGAATCTAAAGGGTTGCGTCGGCCTTCCAAAGTATCTCCATTCGGGCTCTCGCACGTCTCTGTCGCTCCAGCCTTTCCAACCTTTGCAGCAAGTTCTCCAACTTGGTATCTACTCCCGCAATGTAATTCCCATTTGGCATGTTGATGTTGCTTGGCTCTCTGGGAACTTTGAAATGGTTTTTATGTTTGAAAGGATTAAAAAGTTCAAGAACTGGTGGAGATACAATAGACTTGATGAATGTAATATGATCTTGATAAACTGCCGTAAGGTTTCCGATTTCCAAAATCGACATTTGCAATATATTATCATCTGAGGTTCGCCTGTTTTCGGAAAAAAAAAAAATCTTTTCGTTACGAAAAAGTTGTTCGTTTGGGTTAGCTTGGCTATTTTATTGAAAATCAAAGTTTTGTAAATCTAAAATTATTAGACAATTAAAATTTGAAACTGATTTTAGGGTGAAGACAAAAAAAAAAATGTGTCAAGACCCCAGTCCCAATGCCAATAAAAACAGAACTCATTATTATTAAGAAATGGAGAGAGATATAAAAAAATTCTATCTATACCCTTGAGAAAAGTCTTCCAACATTAGAGCTTCTCCAATGGAATGTGCACGAAGGAAAAAGTCTTCATCCACATAGGATACACAACCATTTTTATAAAAAATCATCTCCAACCCATTGATGTGAGGATGATGTGGTAAAAAAAAAAAAGCTAGACATTCTCTAGGTGAATTTCTAGTTTTAGACATTCACTTAGAGGATGTCTTCCCATCCTAGTCACACTTTTATGAATAAAAATCATCAAAAACAAAAATAGAAATAATTTTAACCAATTATATACGTGCAAATAATTAAAGAATGATACAAGACTTTATGGGTTGGAGATAAAATTTATTTTATCCTAATATTTAGGATTTTATCCTTAGAGGATGTTTTAAAAATGATGCCACGTAGGAAACATACATATTCATCATTGGAGAAGCTCTTAATTGTTATTAGTGTATTTAAAAATAAACTTATGGTTCCAAGACAAATTGTGAGGGTATTGTTGGTAGTTTTGTGGGGAAAATATGAAAACTATAAGTAATGTGGAACAAAAAAAAAAAACCGTAAACACTCATCTAAAATGGAACGGAGGGAGTATCATTTTTAACTGAGATTTTATAAAAGAATCACATCCCCAATAATTGCACTCCAACGAATCACAGTCAGTCAGTAATTCCACTTAACAGTCCATTTTGTCACATCACCATTTATCTTCTTCACAAACCCAAATTTAGATATCAGAACACACTTTTTGAATATCATTTATTGATAATCACAACTGCTCATGCCAATAACATGTCTTGACAATACCAAAGCTAATTAGAGAAGTTGAGAGTCGCAATTATTTATATAGTCAGGGAATATTTGATCTTGTTTCCTCGCTAATTACCCTAATCTTGCTAATGAAGGTGTAAACCATACAATATACGTATGGAAAGCAAATAGTACTAATCTCACGTAATATTCTTGAATCTTGATATTTAGCTCTTCTTTGCTCATCCTTGCTGCACAACCAAATGTATCAACTCAAGTTCTTTTATGGTTATTATCGAACTTAGTTGTTAATTTGACATCTTTACCCAAACCAAATGTATAAGTGGGTTAATACATAAGGTTTTGATGGATGAACACAAATTTATTAGTATAATTTCTAATTTTGAGATACCAAAACATAAACACAAAGGACAAACACTTTAAATGTAATTTAGATAGTCATCACCAAATTTTACCAAGGTAGTCACACAACTAACCTTTACCATGTGCTCCTATCCTCCTTATTTGGCCAAAGCCAACAACTACTGCACCATAACAAGCAAAGGCATTATGAACGAGCACTTACCATGAACAAGAAAAGGATGGAAAAATAATTGCATGCTCTTAATAGGTATAGATGCAGGTTGGCATGAAGACTTTAGCAGCTCCTCTCTCTCTTTAACTTTTGATGTATTCCACAAACTCTACATTCCACTTGTCGTCCAAAAATTCATCTGCCTCTCTTGTTTTTCTTTCATCAAAACATGAAAGCCATTCTCTTCATGTCCTTGCTTCCTCTACTTCCGTTACTAGTTGTTCAGTCCTCATTTTTGAATCATACTCCTTCTGTCAGCAACATAACAAGTGGTGCATCATCTGTTTCTAATTCTCTGGATGGCACTTCTTTCATCAGCAACATAACGAGAGGTTCAATAATTTCTACTTATCTGAATCTCTTCTAGTCTTTGGCTTTCTCCCTCTGGTAACGTTGCTTTCGGTTTCTACAAATTAGGATGTTCAAATTCTTCACCACATTGTCCTGATCAATATGGAGTTGGTATATGTTTTGTCAAATCTCCATCTAAAACCCTGGCTTGGACAACTAATCGCTACTACAAACCATCCTTAATTCTCTTCACAGAAGATGGACAATTGGTGATGCGGAATATGCCAGATGACATAGAGGAGCCCTTAATACCCAGTGTACAAAAATCAGTGTCATACGCGATGATGCATGATAATGGTAACTTTGTGTTGTATGGTTCAGAATCCCAAGTTGTTTGGCAGAGTTTCGATTATCCTACTGATACCGTTCTCGGAGGTCAAAAGTTAAGAGCGGGAGTTGATCTTCTTTCTGGTGGAAACAGATTATCAGTTCAAGACATCAATGGTTTAGTGGGAATATATACAAAATGTTCTGAGAATTTATGTCTATCTGTAATATCAGAGGAGCTTCAGGGTTCACCGAGGAGACCAATATTCCTAACTTTAAACACTACAGGCGACTTATATCTTGTTGGTTCCGATGATGTACTACTTAAATATCTTCACCGAAACAAGAATCAAGAAGAAGAAGAAGAAGAAAGTATTCATATGTATAGAGCAACGCTGGATTCAACGGGGCATTTTAGTCTGTACAAGGAGAGAATTGATGGGAATATTAGTGATGGTGAAGAATCTTCTATTCTAGTACGATCATGGCCAATTTTAGATTCTGGTATGAGTACTCTTGAGATATGCCTAATCGCACTAGCAGCATTTTTGGGTTTCATTGCGTTTTGCTTATTGCTAGCGTTGTGCTATGTTCTTGTCAAGGCTGCACGGACACGCTAAATGTGATGCTCAAATAACTACAAAATCGGGTCTTTCTTAAGCTAACTAGATTAATGGAACACATTTTAATAAGATTAAGACCTCATGATATAGGATTTTCTTAAGCTAACTAGATTAATGGAACACTCTTTGGGAGACCGTGTTTCTTCCTCTGGTTAAACATTTGTTTCATTGTTGCTTTAATGTTATTTATAATGTTGAATGTCTATTGTTATACTTGCTTGTTGCTGGTAAATACTTGAAACCATTGATGTCTTGAACTTTCTTTTGCATAATATGATCCTTAAATCTAATAATCCCACCACTCATTACATGAATGCACAACGTACATTTGACACGCCTTAGTTTACGATTAACATATTCAGCCCATTCCCAAGCTATATCAGGTTGAAGCATAAGAAGGATTCACCTGTTAAATGATAGCTTAATTACATTCAGGCATTCATAACGTTGGCCGACTAGCTGGTGGTCGAAAAACTCCACCTAGCATTGAGATTTACAAGCATAGTAGGTATGTTGTTCGCAAGACTAACTAATTCTGGCATTACAAGCTGCCTTGGAGGAATACAAATTACTTATCTAAAATTAGCAAATAAGTCTGATATACAGAATTTAAAAGAATGTAGTCAGATGATACATCCATGTGCGGCAGCTTCTTCTTCCACCTCCAGAGTGACTTCCTTTACGTGGTGAAGTCAAGCATATAGAAGAGCCGCAATGAGTCCCACCACTACTCCTTGTCTGTAGTTCCCTGCCTTGCATCCGACCCTCGTCGTTCCTGTTAGACCACCATTTCCATTAGTTACCCAAAGAGCTGTACCTGTTGAGTTGTTGCTGGTCCTGTGAACTGAGTATATTTTGATAAGGCACATGATAGTTTGAAGGGTATCCCTCTGTTCAGGTGTAGGTAGACTACTGATTTTGCTAGAGCTGGCTGTAAGAGGTGATTTTTGATCCGTGTTATGGTCGTGGGCATGTTCAATTCCTTGAAAACATTTCTGGCATCTGGTTTTCTGGATGAACCAGCATATTATAGCTCCTAGTTCAGTCATTTTGACGCTACTAATGCTGCTACTGGTGTCATCATCCTGCCAAGAATTGAACCACTGAACTATACTATCATTTTCACCTCTAGTCCCTGTATGAGCATATCCCATTCCAAACCAAACAGCCCTACTAAAACTACAATCACAAAGAGTATGACTTTCGTTTGTGTTCTTACACATCTCGCAAATGGGATAAATATCAGAAATTTTTCTATGAAGGTGTTTCCTGCGGCCAAGTAGGACTTTCCACATGAATATTTGGATTCTCGGCAGCACTCTAAGACTCCAGAATTTTCTCCACCAGACAGGGTTCATCAAACTTGCCGAGTAGTAGTTTCATTTTGTATCAGCAGGTTGTAAACTTTCTTTACAGAATTTTACCATTAGATACAGGTTCCTATTCTAATTTTTATTGGTTTCTTAACAGACTAACGGAGGAACCTTGTATCTCCAGATTCCAGGCTTCCTCTATAACATCAAAGCAGGTTGGACCTTCCATGAAGAACCCGAAAGATTTGAACGGTTTAGCACCATCTTTCCAGATTGGAGAGGTTTTTAGGAGGATATAGCTATGATCAGAGGCAATTGGAAGAAGATGGTATATGTTGGCTGATGGAAAAACATCAAGCCACAAGGCATTTACCAGAGCTCTATCCAATCTGGCCTCAATGAAACCCTTTCCCTCTATCTCGTCACTGTTTAACAAGAGGCTAAGATCTCCTAAAACCAACCATGGGGTGTCAACAGAACTAGACAACTCCTGAAAGTACTTCCAAGACTTTAACTTGGTTTTCCTATGTGGAAACCCATACTTTTTTTACGGTATCGAAAACAAGAGCATCAATCCGATTGTCGCAGCTATGGACAATTTGAAATTTAAGTTTGCATTCCAAGCAAGAACCATAACCCCGGCAGTTCCTATGACTCCTATTCGGATACACGGTATGCATATCAGAAAAATGGAGGCTCTGTCTTTTTCTTGTTTGGTTTCTGACAGGAAAATGGTATCTGGGTGACATTCTTTTACCGAGTTTGTTAGATGAGTTTTAGTGACAGGCTTCCCCAGTCCTTGCACATTCCAGGACAGGATGTTGAGTGACATATTTAAGAGATGATGAGCACCAACAGTATCACAAGACCAAAATAAAAAGATGCAAACAGAATGACGAAAACCTCCTGATATTACTCTGACCACAGAACCAAATTCATTCCCATATACCCCACTTCCCACAATAAGGCATTGAATAATCAGTCCTACAAACTTCATACCAGATGTCAATAAAACCGCACTGCACACTTCAGATATGGGCCAGTGAACTCCCAAACTATTATAAACAACAAATTTTCTACCAACTGAGACAGAATCAGATGTTCCAATATGGTTTCTTATACATTCACCCTGATTTCTATTAGTAACTCCAGCAAATAACACCACATCATGCTCGCATAAACTGAAATCCCATTTATCGCAAAAAGAAAGCCACACAATGAATAAATAATTAGATTTGAGTCTTACCTGGCTCTCCGTGTTGTAAAAGCTAAACTCGTCCTCATGAATTGTCCCCACATTATCATCACCATCTCGACACAGGTATTGCTATGAAGAGCCCCTACACCGGACTGGGAAAGAGGTTGAGAATGGGACTGGGAGATGATCCGAAAAGGAGGCCCAAGGGACCACATTAAAATGAGCTGAGGTTGCAAGTTTAGGGACCATTATATTCTTCATCTGATTCTCAGCACCACAGAAAGTGGAAGTATCAGAATTCCATATTGTGGTGGTAGTGAAGTTGAAGATGCATTAATGGTTCTCTTTCCTGAACCCGTAGCAGCAAACAGGAGCTGGGGTGGAGCAAAAACATCCTTCTCTTCAGTATCCACTCGAATTATTTTCTCCTTTTTCTGATGTTTCTTCTTAGGGACCATTCCAATTAGGTTCTGTAGGTTTCTTTTCAGCATCAAAGAATCCAATTTTTTCATTCTCAGCTTTGCGGCTTTTGATTGGCCCCTATATTTCTTGCTGTGTGATTTCCATTAATCTCATCCCCTTTGATAAACCCTAACTTTTGGTTCCTTCGTTTGCTCCATTTTCTGTACAAATCCATCTCTCTGATTTTTTTTTCTTTTATTCCTTCTCTCTGATTTTGCAGCTGGAACCGATGGTTTGCCCAATTTCAGTTTTTCCCCTCCCTTTGAATTTTTTTCTCTTCTTCATAAGCTTTTCCTTGAGATATCAGTATTTGTCTGAGTCACTGACTGCTGCGTCTTTCTGGCTCAGCACATTGGCAACAAAAATATATCAGGGCTTAATCAGGGGGCCCTCGAAAATAATTAGGGACCTCTAGCTACATGACAAAAAAAGGTCATGAAATAGTAATTGGGGGTTATCCCTTATCCCATTTTTTTTAAATGGCTGAACTACCCCCAAACCATTAGTGTTAATTGAGTTGATTAGTTGTTAATTAGTTTAGTTAGATTAAAATCAGATTTAGGGGAAAAAAATTGAGAAAAGAAAAATTGTGTTTTTGTGTGGTGGAAAAGAAGGAGGTGAGTTTTTAGGGGAAAACTTAGGGTTATTTGAAATGAGTGATTCTAATGGTGGAAGTGATGTTGGTGAAGGTTTAAACAACATACATGATTGTGTTTGGTGAGATTGTGTCAACCAATCCTATGGATTGGATGATAATAGAGGAAGCTTTGATAAATGATGCAAATGAAGATCATATTGCTCAAAATGAAGGAACCAATCCTCCATATGAAGAACCCGAAGCTCAAAACAATCAGGTAAACTTCATATACTCTTCAAATCGCATGAATGGTGCTCCAAGTGGTAGATTCATGGTCACTATGCAGCAGCTCAGTGTGAGAGTCGTTATGTCGATAGTATAATAAACTAACGACCCTTATGGGTCGTCAGTGATTTGGCACATAAATAAACGACTCCAACCTGCAAATTTTGCAGGTTATGAAAAATCGTCATGGTAATATGATGAACACTGACGATTCTAACAAGGGTCGTCATCCAAAAAGTCTACACATTAACGACCCTCAAAGTTCACATGGAGTCGTTAAATTTTACAATGGGGTGGTTAGCTTGTTACTTTGGCACAAAGGGTCGTTAGCTTGGTACTTGGGCAAAAAGGGTCGTTAGCTTGTTACTTGGGCACAAAGGGTTGTTAGCTTGTTGATTTCACATGGAAAACATACAAAGGGTCGTTATCTTCTAAGCTCTTTGTAGCAAAATCTCTTCTTGACGACTCTTGTTACTTGGGAACCGTCTTTTGCTTTCTTTTCACATGGAGTTGTTAACTTTTAAAATGGGCATCGTTTTGTGCTTTCTTTTCACGTAGAGTCGTTAATTTTAAAATGGGGTCGTTCGCAAAGGATCGTTATATGTTTCTATGTTTCGGTAACGACTCTAATTTAGAGCAAAACAAAAAATGAAAAACCAGAATTAGGGTCGTTATCTCCCTTCTCATACATCCTAACGATTTTTCATAGTCTCTACATGTATATGAAAAATCGTTAGGCTTTAGGATTTTCGGGTTGACGACCCTTTAACTGTAACTGATTTTTTTTTTATTCATGTCGTCAATGGAACCGAAGATAGTTGAGAGAGAGGGAGAAGAAAATTTTCACTACATTTTGGGGTTAAGGGTGAATAGAGTTTTAAGTTTTATTACTAATGAAGGGCAAAATAGTATTTTCACTACATTTTGGAACCCCCCTAACATAAATAGAGTGGGTATAAATTTGGTGAGGCCCCTAATTATTTGGCCCCCAATTAAGCGGTGAAATATATTAGGAGACTCTTTTGCATTGATGAGCTTTTACCACTTCAATCTTCCTTGACAGGCCCACAGAAGCTGCATCACTTTTGACATGCCTGCAGATAAGACTAAACCCGGGAGGAGGCCCATGAATGAATCTGAAAGATCTAGCAAAACTATCCCCTCCTATAACCGGTTCGCTCCACCTTTGAAGTTTACTCAAGGCTGGCTGCCTCAGACAAATCCACCCCAAAGCCTCTTGGATGAACCAAAACTATTCATTTCTTCATCACTATCAGCAAGGCTAGGAGTTGGGATAAGTAAATCTTCCTCTGGTACCTTTACACTGAAACCAGGAAGAATTTTTTTGGAGCTATTCATTGCTCATTAGTTCACTCGTGTGGAAAACTTCATGAGAGAGAGTTGGTGCAGCATTAGTCGAACCCGAACCACTTGTTATAAAGTCCATCAACTCATTCACAAAACTGGTCTCCTGTTCTTCTTCTTCATTTGTTTCATTATTAAATTCCTGAATGATAGGAGAAGCTGCTGCTCTGGATTTCCCTCTTGGATGGTTGATGGTTCTAGATTTTCTACGGGAGGACTTTGGGAGAGGGACATAGAAAAAAATGACATAGTCATCCTCTCCTAGAAATAGACGAAAAATTAGGTCCAGCCCCTTGTTCAGGTACATAGTAACTAGGCACCAAGCATATGGTCTTACAAAATCACAATCTTGGAGTAGTTCAAGCTTTTCGAAAGAACTAATGTTGTTCGCTATCATTTGAGGGATACCTTCACCGAGAAATTCCACTGGTAGATTCATACAGCTCACCCACAAGTTAACCAGAGTCATGTTGATGCTAGCAACTGGATAGATAATTGATATGCCTTGACCACTAAGATCCATGTTTCGTATCTTGACGGAGAATGTCGTTTTGCTCTATCAGCATCATCTTTTGGTTTTATCTTTAAGATGAACTTCTTGTCTTCAGTTGTACCACTAACCAGGGTTGCTATCTGAAAAAACGAGGGTATCCAAATACACCACAATCTTTAATTTATCCACCTATAAGTCCTCTTACCGAAAGTGATTGTCTATGGACAAAGTCGAGACATTACGAAAAATCGGTATTCACACTTTTTGTGATCGTCTATGGATACGAGATCGAGACAATACAACAATCAAAGTGTGATTACTTGATAATAGGTTCGGACTAACCAAACTCTATAGGATCACTATCAAGTAATACAGAGTTAATGTTTGTGTCATTTACTTTAAATTATAATAATAACAATTATAATTATGGAAAAGAAAATTAAATGACACTGCAAGATTTTGTTAACGAGGAAACCGCAAATGCAGAAAAATCCCGGGACCAAGTCCAGAATTGAATACTCTCATAATTAAGCCGCTATAGAAAATATAAACCAACTTCGTATAGCTGAGACCAGGCAACTAAACCTAGTTCACTTAGTTTCTTCATTATCCATGCTCTTCCGACATTCAATAAGTGCACGCACTGGAACAATTCCTTTAGATCGTATTCCAAATAGTAAAGGAACAACAAATTTGTTTGGTAACAAATATATTGATTCTTTCCAGATAAAGATATATCAAGTCATATGCAAAGGATTTTCTGTTTAAACTAATAAACTCATTTCCCTGGTTAGATCAATCCAAACTCTATTACCTAAGTAATAAGATTTGGATTTGTAACAATCAAAATAGAAATCAAGAGGACTATTAGGTGTTACCGATCTCACGCAACTAATCAATCGAATAAATCCGATTCTAGTTGGATCTCAGCCGATCAAGTTTTGTGCTACACAAAGATATGAGAAACCAATAAGAAATATTCTTCGTCTTCAAATCTTCTTTAATCTTCAATTAAACATGCAAACCATTTTTCCAATCAATAGTTTTTCTAATGAGACGTGTTGAAATGGTATCATGTTCAATTTCAACTCCGGTAATCAGGTGATTCCATTCCACATTATACTTGATGATATTCGAAATTGTCTTACGATCGACATAGTTGAGTCTACAGCCAGCAAGTGTAACAAAGGTAAGTTTTTTTAATGATCAACCCGAGTGACCACGGGATGGCGTGTCTGTATTGACTGTAGGAAATTGAACAAGATCACTAGTGTTGATGGTGGATTTTTAACAAAAGTCAAAACCGTAAAATCATGATACTGCATGTTTCTGATACGGCTTCAGGCATGTGACGATTCATATTTTACGAAGCCATGATGAACATGTCTTTCGAAAAGCCTCCACTAGTTGAGCGTTCGATCCCTGGCATTTCATTGTGACCTCTATGTAGAATAATAGAATTAGGCGGTCCTCCTACATAATTGTTTGTTGAGAGGCCTTAACACCTTCGGGACGTCGGTGATACTCACCTGTTCCTCGACTACGAGAGAGACCCACCTCTACATAGAAGAACGATTAGGCGGTTCTCCGTAATATTGAGAGCAACAACGTCTTCAGGACGGTGACACTCACTGTTCCTGACTATGTAGAGAGACCGTGTATAGACTCAGGCGATTCTCCGTCAGATTGAGAGTGCCTTCAGGATATAGCCGTCTCCTGAATATGCACATAGATTAGTTCTACCGTGACATTCACCACTGAATTCCTATAACATAATCTATTTTATATAATTACTCTGATTTCATGATCGAATCCACGGCTGATCTCATGGAATGGTAATAGATAATCTCATTATTCGATTTCATGATCGAATCCACGGTTGATCTCATGGAATGGTAATACACAACTTTATTACTCTGATTCTATGGTCGAATCCACGATCCCACAGAATGGTAATACTCGCTTTATTATTCTGAATCCATGTTCGAATCCACGGCTGGTCCTATGGATTGATAATAAATAACTACTCACTTTTATTACTCAGTTTCATGAATCATTCTCCACTGAATTTCATAAATTATTAATAAATACTCAACAATTGGGCATCTGAACTATCACTGAGTAAGCCCCATAAAAAATGGTGCAAGTGTACTTGACAATGATGCATTTAACGAGCACCCAAATGCACGAACGAGCATCCGAAACATGGAAAAGTGAGGAATCCCGCATAAAATATGAGAGAGAAAATAATAACATTAAAATAATGGAGAAGCGCCCATGGGCCGGGCCCACTGGCAGGCCGATCATGCCTTAGTCGTGGCCGGTCCCATGCTTCCTCCATTATTTTTTCTTATTTTGGTGTTTTCATGAACTCATGAAGACTTCTCCATTCTAACGACTTTCCTTGTTTGAGCTGGTTTCTCCATATTTTCACGGTTTCTCCATATTTTCATGGATTCCCCATAACTTCATGGATTCATGAAAAAATAATAATATAAAAATAAGGAAACGTGTGCGGGACCGGGCAACCTAGTCGGCCAGCCATTCCCAAGCCGTGGTCGGCCCCACGCCTTGCAATCCCTAGTCTTTTATAATTATTATTTTCCCAATTTCATGAAACTCCTCCGTTTCCACAAAACTCATGGATTCTCCATAACTTCATGGATTCATGAAAAAAATAATAATAATATAATATTAGGGAAAGGTGTGCGGGACCGGGCAACATAACCGACCGGCCATGCCCTAGCTGTGGCCGGTCCCACACCTTGCAATCCCTAGTCTTTTATAATTATTATTTTCCTCAATTCATGAACTCCTTGGTTTGAGCAAAATCATGATTTCGTCATAATTTCTCAAATTTTGCTCAAATCATGAAAACCCAAAAGCCAACATGGTCACACGACCGGCTAGCCTCTCACGACAATTTTAATGTTAAAATACTCTTATTTAAATATTTACAACATATTGATCAATTGAGCATACATGCTCATTCCAACAAAATCAAGAATTTCAGTCAAGATGAAACTCTTCTGAGAATTCACAATGTTGCTCGAACGCACATCAGAAAATACTGAAACTCTCAGTACGAAAACACGGACATCATGGTAACACGTGCATGCCTTCTTGACCGACCAAGGTCATTCCTAGGGCTTGCACAATACCGGTCCCGCACGTTTTCACACTTTTGACCTAATTTGCGCAATCGCTCATATTGGGCTCAAACTCTCTCCAACCAACCTGGGGATTGCTCAAACGGCCAACAACTGGTCCCGTGACTACCAAGAGCCGGTCCCATGTTCTCTTGGTCGGTCCCATCTTTCATACCTAGGTTTTATCACCTTATGTTGAACCAGTGCAATATTTCGGATGAAATCGACATTTAATCATCATTCCTTCACCAACTGGCCAACTCAGGACCCTGGTGCACGCTCACTCGAGAAATTGAGCATCACATGGACGTCCATAGTCTCATGTGGTCGGTCCCTCCTTCGCTCATGACCTATTTTCAGCAACTCGTAGACTAATGAGCAATTGATCAAAAATTAGGGTTTCGAACAAACGCTCAACAAATCATTATTCTGAGCAAGTTCAAACACTAAATAAATTTATGTTGATCCATCAAGCAACACGCGGATTAATTATATAATATTCAGTAATCTACCAATATTTTTAATATTGTATTGGGTTACATCACCAATAAGTACATAATTCGTCGAATTGAGCAATACTTTCTCAGTTGCTCGAATATTGATCCAACTATCAATATTTAGTAATTCGTAGAATTGATCAATACTTGCTCAATTGATCGAATATTGATCTAATTATCAATATTCGATTATTCGTCGAATTGAGCAACACTTGCTCAGTTGCTCGAATATTCATACCACTATCAATATTCAGTAATTTATCAGTAATTCGTTGAATCGAGCAATACTTGCTCAGTTGCTCGAATAATCCACAAATATTCAGTAACTTATCAATATTCAGTAATTCGCCGAATTGAGCAATACTTTCTCAGTCGCTCAAATACTGGTCATTAATTCATCACTGAATCTACAATATTGGCATCATTTCAGAGAACTACATGTTCAATCCATGAATCGCTGAGCATTCATCACTCATGCTCGATTCAACAAAACCTAGACTCACTGTCTAAACAGTCAACAACCAACTAGTTAATACACGTATGTCATGCAGACTCAACGATTCATGAGACATCAATCACGTCACAAATAGGGGATATCAATTAGGGTTTTGGTCTTGCGGACTACGGCACGTGGATTCATCCACGATGAGAATGTGAGTAAGTTGTGTAACGATTGAAGGAGTTAGCAAAGTAGTGGGTGGACGGTTAACCAAGTCTCTGCACTACCTGGAACTGGTTTCACCACGTTCTTCCACTTCCCCACTCTTTCACTCAAGAAACCGTCACACTTACAGGGATCCATGGTTCATCATTCTTGCAATATAAATAAGTCCAAATCGAGGACAACAGATGATCATCATCATTGTCCGTCAACAACTCGATAAAAACTTATTCACAGAACTTACATTCAGCAGATTCTTCAATTTGCAGAAACCTTCAACACATCCACAATCCTTGATCATCACTAATCCCACACAATTCTCGGCTTCCCCTCCTACGGATCAACCCATCTCCCTCTTTTGTGACCGAATTCACTCTGGAACGTCCATTGACTTGGTTTAGGCCGGAGTCCTACAGATTGATCTCTCTAATCTAAGCACTCCCTTTGCAGTGCATCTGTGTGAGGTTCAGCAGTTTTCTCGGTTTGAGGAGTCTCGACATGCTCGTCTCTTCACTTCCCCAAAAAACTAGCAAACCGTTTTTCCCCATCTACAGTTTGGCAACCACAGTGGTAGATTAATCTCTGATAGACACATTTTTGTGTCTAAGTTGTCCTCAATGTTCTGTTTTGTTAGTGCTCGATTTGGACTAATATCGTGTTTTTATGTATTTATAGGTATTTTTGGAAATAAACAGTTTTGGAAAACTCGGCTCGAAAAGTTGTCTAAAGCACCCGGAGGAACATGTTATTCGGACTCTCACTTTTGGATAAGGGCCACCCCAATTACTAAGGGGCGTCCTAATTAATATCCGCACCCAGACAGCTGGTTAAGGGACACCTTCTTCTCTATTTCAAAAATCAGTTTTGGCGGGAAAATTATGCAAACTCACAGGCAGATTAGGGTTCGGATTGTGGAGGAGATTTTAAAGAGGCTTAATGGCTGAAACTTCATGGGAAGACTTTATTTATCCTAACAGGCGTGGTAGGGTCGTTGGAATCGATCCAGTTTGGATGGTTAGTCGCGTGGAAGCAAAACAGGGAGCTTTAAAAACCCGAGACTGTTGTTTTGGATTTGGAAGTTCCAATAGGGAGATTCAATCGCTACAATACGTTGTATTGGGCCTGTTACACTTACACAAGTAAGTCCATCGGGGTCGAAGAAGTTGGGATATAATCACGATGGAAAGAAAACGGGGGAGGTTGTCTGGAGAAAAAAAAAAACTCACGGGATTTTCTGGGTTTAACCGAGATTTTCATGTGACTGCAAGTATTTTATCTCAATATGTGTCGTGAACCTTGCGTGATGGAGTGTGTCAACACCAAGATAACAGCGTGAAAGAGTTCAGTTAGGGAATTATTTCCATGCAGCCGCATAAAAGGAAAGAAGAATATATGGGAGTCATTGTGGAGATACATGGTGATTAACTCGAAAGATATCCACATGTTGGGTATAAATAGGTGATCAGGGGATACACAAAGGTTTATGGAGAGTTTGGGATAATTTAGAGCAACAACGGAGGAGATTGATCGAGTTGTAGATAACATTTTTCTGCTTTTATTGGGAAGAACATGAAGAACAAGCAGACAGTCGTTCATGATACGGTGTCATCGACAAAGAAACGAGGGTCGTAGAGCTACAACGTCAACGACAGTACATGTTTATCGTTCTTTGTAACAACTGAGTTTGTAACAAATATAAGTGTTACAAACCGGTTTAATCATTATTTTCTCCCATTTCATTATTTGTGAACACCTTTTGAGCAATGAAATCAACTTTTAAGCGTGTTTCCATTATGATAAGCTAAACCCATCCCCTGGGGCGACGGAGGAAGCCAAGTTTCACAAATGTGGTAATTATATCAATTCTTGTTACGACTATTTGCACTGTAATCAATTGATTTATGAGTTTCATTGAATGGTTGTGATTACAATTGATGGGTCATGCTTAGCTTAGATGTTTTGATGTCCCATGATTTAGTTTTACACCCATTACTTTCGAAATCTACCTTAGGCAATAAATTAGAGTCAATAAAACTTTATCATTTGAGCTTTAATTGTTTAGAATTGATATATGAACCATATGAGTGCGGAAATTGGTGGAATCCTAGCCCCATACTTTCCATAATTCCCACAAACATTTTTTTTATATTTGAGTTTGTTATATTCTAAGTTTTATTAAGTTTAAAAATCGAACCTTCACAAGTCTCAACGAACCTTTTACTACAACATCATTGGAGAAGAAGGTGTCGCTTAAACAGCTTTCTCAGGTGCGGATAGTAATTAGGACGCCCCTTAGTAATTGGGGTGCCCCTTATCCAAAAGTGAGAGTCCGAATAACATGTTCCTCCGGGTGCTTTAGACAACTTTTCGAGCCGAGTTTTCCAAAACTGTTTATTTCCAAAAATACCTAAAAATACATAAAAACACAATATTAGTCCAAATCGAGCACTAACAAAACAGAACATTGAGGACAACTTAGACACAAAAATGTGTTTATCAAATACCCCCAAACTTATTATTTGCTAGTCCTCGAGCAAATTTAATCTAGAAAATAAAATGACTACACTTAGCACGTGCAGCAAGCCGTTAAACCGCTAGGTGGCCCTAGCGGCCGAGTGTTGTCTCGGGAGGGTTTACTAGAGGTGTACCCACAAAACCTTTACTCCAGACCCTAGTTATCTATACAGAACCTTGGAAGGCACTAAAGAATCTCCTTTGGTATACTCTCATTGACTACAGGAGGAAGTACCCTGATGCGAAATTCCAATCAATGTACACGAGTTTGCACTCAAGCATACTAAAATTCATATATAAGTGACAGAGCTCTACTCATATAGTTTATGGACATCATAACCGGAGTCAACCAATCACATGGAAAGATTAAGAAGATGAATATAGAGAAAAACATAGATGGTTTTGATGTGAACGGTGTTTCCCATATCTGTCTGAAGGCCTCTGCCAAGATGAACCTATCCTAATGGACTGAGATACGGTCGACTAATATCAACACAATCGGCATATACAAGGGGACCAAATGGTCGATAATCCTAACTCTAGGTCAACACAACTGGCATATACAAGGGGACCAGTGGTCGACTTTATTGAATTTATTCCGTTTGATCTGATGGTCTGGTGTCACTTTCTTTCTTTCTTTTTTTATTTTTTTTTGATGGTATCTCAATCACTCTATTTCACCCTTGCAAAGGTAACAACTTGATTCATGGGCCCCACCAAATCACTTAGAAAAAATAAAATAAAAACAGAAGTGAAAAGGATTCAACAAGATATGGCGAAACTACTATGTTTTTTTCTTCCTAACACCTGAGCTCGTGCTTTTATGAATAGACTCTATAGATGTTTCCATCTAGTCAGATTGGTTCCTTAACTCCTACAACCAAGATGTTTCCATCTACTTAGATGGGTTAGTGCTATCCTTAATAGGCATAAATTTCTAGGCTCTGGGGTTTTATTTATTGCAACTAAAAAGTTTCTCACATACCCCTAAAATTAAATCTAACATTGTCCTCATGTTCTAAAGATGAAATTAAAAACATGAACAAAGAGAAACCGTTACCACTAGAAGGAAATGAGGAAAAATATTACCGTGTTGCATGAGCAAGGGATACCTACCAAGGAGTGCTAAGTTTAAAGTCTTCAGCCAGACATCAAATACCTCAAAAAGTATCTTCACCTTCCAAAGTCATACACCAATAGCCAAAATAGTTGTGGGTCCATAAGACCAAATAGAGCTAACACCAATATCGACAACCGCACCGGTTCGAAAAATGAATAGAAGGAGCACATTCTCATCTAAGGTTTCTGTCAAGACAACTGGGTTTATTTGGGGCGCATGATTGAGCTTCATATGTGTGTCTCTATAAATAGATTCCTCCGAAAAATGGGTCTCTAATGCAGGTTACCTCTGGACAGTGATCGGAGGATCGGGTCAAGTGAGTCCAATAGACTCAAGTAATATCTCAAAGACAAGGCTCAAGTCCCAAGTTAGGGACTTTAATTAGGGATACGTGACAATCACAAGAACCATCACTACCCTCAAACTTAGGGTTTTCATTACTCACAGACAATCCTCTAATTATTGCTTGAATTTCCGAATCTTCAGAGTCCTTAAAATACCCAAGAGATTCTACTAGTTCTCTCGCCCTCAAACTTAGGGTCATCATTACTCTTTAAATACCTAAAACTATTGCCCGAATTTCTCGGGTCCATAAAATCTTTAAAATACTCAAGAGCTTCTTCTAAAGATTGATCACACATCCGATCTAAGAGTATGGTTTCCTCAAAATCATCTAGATAATCTACCATGAAAGTGTCAAGCCAATTATCCTGAACTAAATCCTAAAATAAAGTGCTAATCATATTCACTTCTTCTAAATCATCGTTCTCAGAAGGTTGTCTAGTAACATTAAAGACATTTAGTTCAAGTGGTCATATTACCAAAGGATATGTGCATAAGCCCAGTCCTACAGCTTGATGACGGCGTTAGGCGCTGTGGATAAAAATGGGCGACCTAAAATCACTGGGATTTGAGCACTTGGGTCCTGAACAGGCTGGGTGTCTAGAACAACGAAATCTACTTGATAAATAAACTTATCAACCTCAACCATAACATCCTCTATGACACCACGAGGGACTTTGACAAACCTATCGCCTAATTGTAGTGTTTTAGTCGGTTTCAACTTACCAAGACCTAGCTGGGTGTATACATGATACGGAAGTAAGTTAACACTAGCTCCTAAGTCAAGTAAAGCTTTATCGACCATGTGATTACCAATCGCACAAGATATGGTGGGGCATTCAGTGGTCCTTATACTTAGGGGTTGTTTGGTTGGAAGAATGGAACTTACGACCCAGCTAAAAGGATTTCTTTTGGACATTAAGCTTACGCTTTGGTGTACAAAGATCTTTAAGGAACTTGGCATAAGCAGGCATTTGCCTAATTGCTTCTGATAACGGAATGTTGATGTTCACCTTCTTAAATGTTCCATTATCTCGTTGAAAGTCGACTCTTTCTTTGTTGGGGCTAGCAACTGTGGATATGGGACTCTAGGCACAAAGGTAGTCCTATCGTGAATTTCTTGGGACTCCTTAGAAATTGTTTGATTTCCTCATTTACGGAGTTCCTCTTGGGAAGTAGAAGGTGGAACTACAAGATGTCCACTAGGCATGGCTACCTTATTGTCTACCATTTTACCACTCCTAAGGGTTGTTATTGAATTCACATGATTTGATGATTTATCACCAACTAATTATATTTGATGAAATCCTCTAGGATTGGGTTGTGGTTGACTAGGGAAACTTCCGTTATCTCTGTCGCTTAGAGTCTTGGATATTTGACTAACTTGAAGTTCTAACTTAGCAAGAGTCTGGGCATTAGTTTTGTTTGGTTTCCTGTTGAAAACTAACCTGGCTCTTTATTAACATTTCCTGGCTTTGTGTTAACATATCCTGGCTCTTTTTTAATATACTAAGAGATTCCTCTAAGCTAGTAATTCTATTCTCAGAAGGGTTCTGGAACTGGGCTTGTCCTGAAGAATTCTTATTATAACCAAAACCTGGGGGAGGCTGAGAATTACTAGACCGACCTTGATTCTCGCCCTTAGACCAAGAGAAATGAGGATGGTTTCTCCAACCAGGGTTGTAGGTCTCTGAGTATGGGTCAAACTTCTGATGGGTTTCAAACCTAGAGTTGTTATAGACAGCAGGGGCTTGCTCTTCACTAACCTGACCTTCCCGAAACGAGTTATCGGGTTCTATTCCACAACTAGAGACTTTAGAGGCTCTAATTCTATCATTAGGTTCAACAAGGGATCTATATTTAGACTGACCCATTTTCAAAGCTTCTAACCTTCTAGACAAAGCAGCAAACTTAGCATCTGACGCAAAACTCATATCTACCACATTGGTGCTACTTCTATTAACCAAGAGTATTTTAGGGGGTTCAACACAAGACTCCCACTGTTGGGATTTTTCAACTACATCTTCTAAGAATGAGAATGCTTCATCAGCACTTTTACTCGTGAATAAACCAGCGCACATAAACTCGACCATGGCTTTGGTTGAATAGTCTAAGCCGTCATACAGAATTTCAACTAGTTTCATTTTCTCGAACCCATGGTGAGGAAATTGCGACAAAAGATCATTAAATCTCTCTAAAAACCTATAAGGGATTCTCCTTCTTGTTGCACACTGGAACTAATTTTCTGCCTAAAAGATGCGGTTCTATGCTTAGGGAAAAGTTTAAGTAGAAAACAGCAGTAAGTTCGTCCCATGTTTCTATAGACCCAGATGGTAGGTTATTCAGCCAAGACTTGGATTTATCTCTTAAGGAAAAGGGGAACATCCTAAGTTTCAAGACTTCATCAGTAAGGTCCTTAATCTTAAGTGTTCCACATATTTCATCATCTTTTCCTAAGAATATAGGGATCATCTGAAGAATACAAGGATTCAACTCATAAGTAGCCGTAGAGGCTGGCAATTTAATGCATGATGCCCGGTTGGACCAAGTTGGGTACATGTACTCCTTCAAAGTTGTCATTTTTGGCACAAGTAAAATCCTAGGGTGAATTCCTCACTAAGACTTAAATTCTCAAAACTGAAGTTTCCAAAAGCAGGGTTCTCCAAAGAAGAGTCTTCATGTTCCCCGTTTACATAATAAGAACTTCTAGGCTCGTCACTAATCAAACGGCCAAAAGTGTCTCTTTTCCAAGCACGCTCTCTAATGGACTCGGGCATACACTAGAAAAAACAAAAAGAAGAAAAATAAATCCTAACAAGAAGGGAAGTTTTATGAAAACACAAACAAGGCTGACTCCACCACAGCAAACCTACTGATTTCTAGCAAACAAAAAGCATGATGGCTCCACTTAGATTGTTTCTAGACCAGCTTCTAATCCTTCGAAATGGAATTCGATTTACAATTTAAGCAAAACCCCTCGGAATCGATCCGAGTTAAAGTAAGCTAAATAGAGACGAGGGAAGCTCGGTGGAGCTTTGATACACAAGGTCTCACCAGCATTACAAGGTTGCGCATTCAACTTACGGAAACCATCATGAACTTCGAAGTATGCTTAAAAGAGTAACCAATATTTTTCGAATGACTTTCCTATTAATCTCGTTACCCTATCGGTCTCGTTCTATTCAGTATTTTAACCTTGGGTTCGCGTTTGGTATCGTTTTCTAAGGGGGCAAGAAGAGAGCGGTGATGAAATCTGAACCCTTATCTTGTATGGCTAGGCTTTGCCCTTTACTAGGAAATTAAAGCAGCCGTATTCAGTTCCTCGACATATATGCAAACGAAGGAATACAGTAAACCCTCTGACAAGGGATTCATGGGTGTTTCGATAAACTTACCTCCGTACTCGAGACGGGGATAAACCGTCAAGTCGACCCCGGGCCACGACTCCTATGTCATGTACGAACCCGAGGGGCCGAGGCAATATCGTAATTGCCGTCCTTCTCTGCAAACAGTTTAATATTTAATATACTACCCTTCTGTAGGGTTTAAAAATAAAAGAATGTCTAAGTCCAAAGTCCACAGTCCAAAAAGTAAATTCCAAAATAAAAAGAAAATTACAACAATAGGGAATATCCTAATACAGTTTCTAAAAACTAAAAATAAAACAAAATCTAATAAAAATTTTCTCTTTTTCTTATTTTTTTCTTTATTCTTTTCGCTTTGTCTTTTGACTCCAAATATTTAAGTGGTCACCAAAAGCTTTAGCAACTCCTTTTTTCTTTCGCTCCAAATTCCAAAAATTTGTAATAAAAAGACAAATACCCAAAAACGTAAAATAGAACAAAAATACTAAAAGAAAAAACCTAAAAAATAAATCTAAAAAATCTAAACCTAAAGACAAGTCCGCGTCGGCGGCGCCAAAAATTGATGGTATTTTCAACGATGTTGTAGTAAAAGGTTCGTTGAGACTTGTGAAGGTTCGATTTTTAAACTTAATAAAACTAAGAGTATAGCAAACTCAAATATAAAAAAAAATTTTGTGGGAATTATGGAAAGTCTGGGGCTAGGATTCCACCAATTTCCGCACTCATATGGTTCTGATATCAATTCTAAACAATTAAATCTCAAATGATAAAGTTTTATTGACTCTAATTTATTGCCTAAGGTAGATTTCGAAAGTAATGGGTGTAAAACTAAAGCATGGGACATCAAAACATCTAAGCTAAGCATGACCCATCAATTGTAATCACAACCATTCAATGAAACTCATAAATCAATTGATTCTGATGAAAATAGTCGTAACAAGAATTGATATAATTACCATATTTGTGAAACTTGGCTTCCTCCGTCGCCCCAGAGGATGGGTTTAGCTCATCATAATGGAAACACACTCAAAAGTTGATTTCATTGCTCAAAAGGTGTTCACAAATAATGAAATGGGAGAAAATAATGATTAAACCGGTTTGTAACACTTATATTTGTTACAAACTCAGTTGTTACAAAGAACGATAAACATGTACTGTCGCTGACGCTGTATCTCTACGACCCTCGTTTCTTTGTCGCTGACACTGTAGCATGAACGACTGTCTGCTGGGGTCTTATGTTCTTCGTGTTCTTCCCCAACAACAGCAGAATCTCTGCAACTCGATCAATCCCCTGCGTTGTTGCTCTAAACTATCCCAAACTCTCCATAAACCTTTGTGTATCCCCCAATCACCTATTTATAGTTTTATACCCAACAGGTGGATATCTTTCGAGTTAATCACCATGTATCTCCACAATGACTCCCATATATTCTTCTTTCCTTTTCTGCGGCTGCATGAAAATAATTCCCAAACTGAACTCTTTCACGCTGTTATCTTGGTGTTGACTCACTCCATCACGCAAGGTTCACGACACATATTGAGATAGAATACTTGCAGCTACATGAAAATCTCGGTTAAATCCAGAAAATCCAGTGAGTATTTTTTTCTCCGGACAACCTCCACCGTTTTCTTTCCATCTTGATTATATCCCAACTTCTTCGACCCCGATGGACTTAACAGTCTTGTGTAAGTGTAACATGCCCAATACAACATATTGTAGCGATTGAATCTCCCTATTGGAACTTCTAAATCCAAAACAACAGTCTCGGGTTTTTAAAGCTCCCTGTTTTGCTTCCACACGACTAAGCAGCCAAACTGGATCGATTCCAACGACCTACCACGCCTGTTAAGCTAAATAAAGTCTTCTCATGAAGTTTCAGCCATTAAGTCTACTTAAATCTCCTCCACAATCCGAACCCTAATCTGCCTGTGAGTTTGCATAAGTTTCCCGCCAAAACTGATTTTTGAAATGGAGAAGAAGGTGTCCCTTAACCAGCTGTCTGGGTGCGGATAGTAATTAGGACGCCCCTTAGTAATTGGGTGCCCCTTATCCAAAAGTGAGAGTCAGAATAACATGTTTCTCCGGGTGCTTTAGATAACTTTTCGAGCCGAGTTTTCCAAAAATGTTTATTTCCAAAAATACATAAAAACACAATATTAGTCCAAATCGAGCACTAACAAAACAGAACATTGAGGACAACTTAGACAAAAAAATGTGTCTATCAATCTCTCGGTTGCAACCTCACATTTTCGCAAAATGGTTGGTCTTAGGTCTAACTCAATTAACCTGAATTCCGGTCAAAATCTTTCAAACGGAAATGCTCCTCCTCCCAACACTCCATCTAATGGCACAATCGGTGCGGAAATCCCGACCCTGATCGAGTTGGCACGAGTACAAGAGATTCATACAAGGAATATGGACTTGATGAAAGAGACGCTGAACAATATATTGAATTTCCTCGTCAGACTGACATATGATTTGAACAACGCTCCTGCTCAAGGAATCCCGACTCCAATGGTGGATCCATCAACTGATGATCGTCCTTGGGCTAACAGATTTACCACTTATGAAAAGCCAGTAGAACAGGAGGTCGCATGCTTAATTGAGAATCTATGCGAACTCTTACATTTCTCCAGAGATCAGCGTACGAGCACTTTTACCGTACCCAATGAAATATCATCCGCTACACGAATAGTTCCGTCATCTCTGGTGGTTAAAAAAAATGTCCATGACATCTGAACCTTCGATCAACAACATCACCTTCACTGAGGAAGACCGAATGACGGAAGAAGGACATAATCGAGCCCTTTTCGTGACTTCTTCAATCAAGGATTCTGAATTCGGAGAGTCCTCGTCGACACGGGCGCTTCTACGAACATTATTACCATGAAGACTCTCAAGGAAGCTAAGATTTCGAAAAGCAAAGTTGTTCATCATCCCATACTAATGACGGGTTTTGAAGGAAGCCAGAGTCACAAATACGGATACATCTATGTGGATCTGAAAGTAGGACCGATCCAATCTACTGTAAAGTTCTACGTGATTGAGAATGATCCTGACTATCACATGATACTCGGACGACAATGGATCCATGATAATAAGGTTGTTCCTTCGACGTATCATCAATGTATGAAAGCTTTGCTCAATAACAAAATCGTCCGCATCGCAGCTTCAGTATCTCCTTATGCTCCGGTTTGTGATATTGAATTCCCGGAATCACCAAAGAGCATCCCCGAACCTCCAAGAAAAATCTGCGGGACTCCACTCCCAAGTTGGAAATCTATTGAGAAAATCGACAAACCATCAAATGCTAAATCCGTCAAACTGTCGACTACACCGCTCAAGCGTCGTCAAGGTCAAGGTGCGACTTATAAAAGGTCTAACTTTATTACTGATTATGATGCAGAAGGAAGAGTCTTTTATCTCCGCCGCAAAGATTAGCAATTAACAGGGGAGGTTTATGAAAAGTCTCCCGCCTGAAGAATCATCCAGAGTGAGCAATTACCCGATGAAGAAATTCAAGATGCACCACGACAGCTGCAAGATGGAACGGACTCCATAACCGATGAACTTGAGACTATCAGTATCGGAACGGATGAAAATCCAAGTCCAATTCTAATCAGTTCTGCTCTCTCACCTGAGGAGTGAGAAGGATTGATCTGCCTATTGAAAGAGTATCAAGATATCTTCCCCTGGACGTACGAAGAGATGCCCGGCCTAGATGATAAATTAGTCACTCATCATCTCCACATCAGTCCCGGTTCCAAACCTGTCAAGCAATCGCCTAGACAATTCAGACACGAAGTTGAGGAACAAATCAAGGTGGAGATCCAGAAACTACTGACAGTAGGATTCATCAAACCCATTCAACATCCAACATGGCTGGCAAACATTGTCCCAGTAAAGAAGAAGAATGGTCAAATCCGATGCTTTGTAGATTTCAGGAACCTGAATAGATGTTTCCCGAAGGATGATTTTCCTTTACCCAACATTGATATGCTCGTCGATGTAACCAGCGGACATGTCATGTTTTCATTCATGGATGGCTACAGCGGATACAACCAAATCAAGATGTACAAGCATGATGCCAACAAGACTGCATACCGAACTCCCATTGGAAACTTTCACTACACGGTGATGCCTTTCGGCTTGAAGAATGCAGGAGCCACTTATCAGCGAGCCATGACTGCCATATTTCATGACATGATGTACAAGCAAGTAGAAGACTATGTCGACGATGTGGTGGTGAAATCGAAGACTCGGGCATCCCACCTGGACGTTCTAAGACAAGTCTTCGAAAGATGCAGAGAATACAAACTGAAGATGAATCCTCTGAAATGTGATTTTGGTGTTTCTTCCGGAAAGTTTCTTGGATTCTTAGTCACTGTTGAGGAAGAAATCAAGGTCGATCCAGACAAAACAAAAAGCGATTACTACCATGGCTCCTCCATGAACTGTGAAAGAACTCCAGAGTTTCATGTGCAAAGTAAACTATATCCTGCGTTCATTCCTGGACTTACTCAACTCATTGCTTCGTTCACTCCTCTGTTGAAGAAAGGAGCAGGTTTTGCATGGACAGCCATTCAACAAGAAGCATTTCAGAAAATACAAAAAATATTATTGTCACCTGCTGTCATGAAATCTCTAGTGCAATGGCGACCGCTGATACTTTACACATCCTCCAGCGATGTCGCAATTGGAGCACTCCTCGCCCAAGAGGATGAAGAAGGCATCGAACGTCCAATCTACTACTTCAGTCGCACAATGATGGATGCTCAACTCCGATATCCAAAGGCTGAAAAGGCTTGTCTAGCATTAGTTCATGCGATTCGGAGGTTCAGACATTATCTACTATCAAACAGGGTCGTACTGGTGTCCAAAGTTGATCCCATAAAGTTCTTACTATCGAAACCTACTTTGATCGGGAGACCAACAAAATTGATACTTCAAATGTCAGAATTTGACATAGCGTGCGTCCCTCCAAAAGCAATCAAACGACAAGCAGTTGCAGACTTACTTGCTGCTTTTCCTGGAGAAGACATCACAATATTGCATGAAGAGGTTCCCGATGAGTTTCCAGAAATTTCAATCATTAAGGAAGAAACATGGCTACTGTATTTTGATGGATCGGCTACTCCAAGCAATGATACTGCTGGAGCGGGCATTGTGCTAGTATCTCCATTCATTGAAGTCTTCTCACATTCATTCAAGCTGGATTTTCACTGCACCAACAATTCAGCAGAATATGAAGCTTTTCTCCTAGGGTTATCTTTAGCCAAGAAAGCCGGAACAAAGCACTTAGAAATCAGAGAAGACTCAAAGTTGCTGGTCAATCAAATGAATGGTGTATACTCTCTCAAAGAAATAACACTTGCTCCATTCAGGACCGAGTCACAACGACTATTAACTCATTTTTACGATGTAACAATTGTCCATACCGCCGTACCAACAATAGACATGCCGATTGTCTAGCAACTCTAGCATCCAAACTACAATTTGAAGGGTCCGAGAAATCCATCACCGTACAAACACGCTCTGTATCATCTACTGGCTTACTCAAGTCGAGGATGCTCAATCAAGCGGCGGCGAGCGCCCATCATTTGTGAATTGAGCAATTCTCTTACGGAGGGGAAAATTAGTCTCAAGGAGTTGAAAAACTTTTTCCTGCTACACGGAGCGTTATATTATCGCAATCCCGATGGATCCCTGTCATGATGCCTTGGAGATGAAGAAGACAGTGAACAACTCAAACGCGTACATGAGGAAATATGTGGGCAAACCCTAGTGATCACACACTCGAAGGCTTCAAGACTTGGATACTATTGGACCTCTATGGAAGCTCGGTCGAGGATGCTGCAAGGATCATATCCCAATTGTAAAACACCACCTCATCATTCGGTGATTCTAACAATCCATCACACTGGGTACTGGAGAGAACCTTACATAAAGTATCTCCGCGACAACGATCTTCCATCAGAGAAGAATGGAGCAATCAAACTCATTTAGAGGGCCAAACGTTTTGTCTACCTAGAAGGAATTTTGTATCGCAAAATCTTTGGTGGGAACCTCCTGAGATGCTTGGTCGAACATGAAATTCCTACAATCTTAAAAGAGATGCACAAAGGTGAACACCAAGGAAAGAAGAAATTATTTCTCCAAATTCATGGGAAATATTATTGGCCAACCACGGAAGACGATGCGGCTGCTTATGTTTGGAGATGTCATCAATGCCAAGTTCATGGTAATATCATTCACACTCCTTGTCTTCCATTACATTCTGTGAGCATTCCATGGCCCTTCTATAGCTTGGGACTGGATATCATCGGAAAGATCAATCCAGCATCTTTGAAGCAGCATGAATACATCATCACATCAACAAAGTACTTCACCAAATGGGTGGACGCTATTCCTCTTCGAAGCACGGAGTCACAATTGTTGCTTTCATCAAAGAATACATCATATGCAGATTCGATGTTCCTAAACATATCATCACGGATAATGGAACTCCTTTTTCCAACAAACATGTTGCAGAGTTGCTCGAGGAATACAGAGTCAAACAGATTTTCTCCACGCCATACTATCCCCAAGGAAACGTACAAGCGGAGAACACCAACAAAACTCTGATCTGGATTCTTAGTCGAACAGTTCATGACAATCCACGAACGTGGCATGAAGAATTGCCCATGGCTTTATGGGCTTATCGAACCGCACCAAAAAGCTCTATTGAGACTTCACCATACTCTCTCGTCTATGGCGCTGATGCTATTCTCCCAGCTAAGATCAAGATTCCCTCTACAAGAATTGCAAAGCCCAGTGTGGAGTACAATGGAATGAAGCTGAAGTGTCTAATTCGAGAACTGCTGAATTGGACATGCTCGATTCGAGAAGGGCCAATGTAGAAAAATATGTGGAAACCTACAACCAGAGGATTTCCAAGGCATACAACAAAATGATAAGACCTCGAACATTTCAATTAGGAGATTTGGTTTTGAAAACAACAAACATATCCAGCAAGACATGTCCGCCCCCAAATTCTCTCCTAAATGGGAAGGGCCTTATGTAGTTATCAAGGCAGTGTCTAGCGAATATTAAGTTGTTAATGGAGGAGTCGAAGGAAACATCATCAATGGCAAATGGCTCAAGGCGTATTATGCTTGAATGATCATCAAAATATTAAATTTCTAAATGTAATTTCTATTTTATCCAAAAGAATATGCAGTATGCTCATTCATTCAAAGTATTCTATGAATCTCACAAGAATCTTTCAATCATCTACTTTGCTCAAAACAAAATCTCAAACCTACATAAAAAAAAATCTTTCTCTCAAATGCTCACTCAGAGCAAACCATCCAACAACAAATAATCCTTACTGAAGGCTGTTTCAAGTATCTTTTGAAAGTTTTCATTCTTCACTCTCAAATCCTGGACAGCTTTCTCAACCCTCGCCGACTCTAGAGCAAGTGCTTTCTCCTCTTCAATAATGGCAGATGTAGCAGAAATCATTTTTGCAGCAGCAGTTGCCCTATCAACCTTAATGATCTCGAGTCGACGACGGAGCCAGCTTATGTTGAATCGCAAGACCTCACAATTCGAGATCATGTCATCCCATTTGTGCAACTCTTCATTCTTGACATCCTGCAGTTTTATCTGGTTCATTTCATCAATGACGGGCAAGAATCCAGCCGATCGTGGTTAATAGTGTTTGCGGAAAACCTCTCCATACTTCGGTGGTAGCAATATGCCATGTACTGTGCCTTCTCCAGATTTTAGTGTAGAGAGATGCATAACATTTAAGGACGATGAAGCCGCCAACCAGTTGGTTATCTAGGCAAACATTGATCATGGGGGTGTTGAAAGGGAGTCCAGACATTGGGTATTCACGAGCAGAGACCCTGGGATCAGCATCTATAGAGTCCTCCGAATTCCCAGCATGGATGACGCCATCACTATTAGTCGCAACCACGGATTTTTCATTCTTCTTCTTCCTGGCTTTGACAACAACATGAACGTCAACCTGCAATAACAAATATTCAGAAAATCTGGGCGATGCTCAGTCAAGGGAAATCTTTGCACGAAGACTTACAGAAGTCCCAGGTCCAGCTTCACGAATAGACCTATAATGTGCAGGAGCCCTGACAGTCTGTTTAGATCTCAGACAGGATTGATTCCCCTGGTTGCCCTGCAACATATCACTTTCTTTGATCAATATTTTTGATTACATGAAAATGAAGAAAAACACGTTATACTCACCAGGAGGGGCGTCTCAGGTTCATGCTTTGTCAAGGATCCATTTCGAGAAGAAGCGTTGTTACCAGACATGTTGATAAGAGGTATGATTATGATCAAAATTTCTTCTGATGATGTACATCAAAAGATGTGTTGTATAAGTATGAAACCCTAAATCTTAGAAGTCAAAACTCAAGACGGAGGATATTTATCTTCTACGAACGGTCAGATCAGTTGCGATTTCTACTGGGAAAATCTCAAACGGAATTATGTGATAATTCAGAAGTGCAGCAATATTGGGGACTGACAGCTCAACTAGTCGGAACTTTTGCTAAGAAGTATACATGTTTCCTTAACTTGATCGCACAATCATATTTCTGAAGATTACGACTAATTCTCACATGCATGGATATGGATTTATTCGGTTGGAAGCACAAAGAACGGTAGAGAATATGATAAGGGATTGTTTAAAAATAATAATCTCTACAGTCAAACTACTCAAATAAGAGGATAATGTCTAATTCAACAGAAAATAAATAATCTCAGAGAAATTCATGAGCAAGATTAATCGTCAGATTCGTCCGAGTCATCAGATTTGTCGGATTCATCATCAACATCTTTCGCGGAATTCTCGTCAAATTCTTCATCGGAATCATTATTAGGGCCATTGACGAAGTCTGGATGAATATCAGGATCGATGTACATCATTTCCCAGTACTCTTCTTCTTTACGCTCATCTTCAAGGTCAGCTTGAACCAGTCTCTCAATTTCCCTAGTACGCCGGTCTGGCTTGATTTTGCGCTCCGGTGGTACCCACATGGGTTCGTCTTCCGAAGCATCCGAGTCTGAGGCTACACCATCATCACGAGATTGAAGTTTCTCCTCAGCTACTGATATCCTGCGCTGGATTCGGTCTCTTCGTTGTCGATAATCAGCTAACATGTCATCTTCAGCTTTCCTTTTCAAGAGTTCATCCCGAGTGACTCTACGGTCGTTGGAAGGCATGTCGCGTTTCATTTTCGCAGCATGTTCCATCTTGGTTCGAACTTTGGCTGCGGAAGTCTTGGAGTCTTCTTCGGAAGAAGAGTAATAGTAATCATAATCATCTTTCTTCTTTGGAATTCACCATTATCTCGGCAAGGAGCTTGAGAATTACAGATATGCCCATATCGAATTCACGAAAAAAATGGTAATCCTCAACTCTTACCTATTTACGATTTCACGAACTTAGTGATAACAACGTAAAACCCTGGAAACTTGCTTGTTTCTTCAAACCTGCGAGAACGAGCAAAATTCAAAGTCAAACACCGGGCTTTTCATGAAACCGTGAATGATTCGTATAACCTTCCATATGAACATTCGCTGATTTTTTACGTGTACATACACTATAAAATCACCAAACTCATACATATACTACGAATTAACAAATTCACCAAATATTGTTTACTTTCAACAATTGTTCATAAATTAATATTTGATTTTAAAATAAAAACGTGAATAAGTCACGTAATTAAAAAAAAATCGTGAGCTAATAACTCACGTAAATATTTAGGAAAAAAAGAACTTTTTGCTCAAACGAGCATTCGTCTACGAAACCAGGGTCTTTTCTATTTTTGAAAAAGTCTACACATTCCAAATAAAATTTTGAAAGTACTCAAATAAATTTTATCATGAACTACATGTCTTTTCAAAAATTCCTTTAACTCTAGGGATCATTATTTATTACTTTTACTGTGAACCTACGTTCCCAAAAGTATTTATGAAAGTTCATGCTTTGAAAACAAATTTGGATTTTCATGAAACCTCCTAAACAAAATTTTCTCTACTGCAACTAGGCCATGTTTATTCAATAATATATGTATCTCTTTCATATTAGTAATTATTGCTCGTTTCCTAAACTAACGAACGAACGTGCATACGTTTTCTAAAATAACTTTCATAAAACCTACATCCTCATGCATACCTATGAAAATTTTGTTTTATGAACTCATGAAACCACAAAACTCACAGCAAAAAAAAAAATCGGACTTACATGTCGGCGTCGGCCAGAATTTGATCGGACGACAGTCGGTGGCGATCGGTGACAGCTGAGTCCGGCAAAAAAAAAAAAAAAATCCCTCCTGTTGTTGCTCACGTGAAGGTGGTGAAGAGATGAAGAAGCCTGGTCGTTCAAGAATAAAAATTATTAGGGTCTCTTCCCTTTTATATCAAATTTATTTCCAAAACCTAATAAAACATGGGTTTCCTTTTTTGGGTCCGGGCCCGTAAATCCTAAATCGACCAAAACTGGACTTTTGACCGACCAAATCAGCGATGCTTCATCTCTCCGTGCTCATGGAATCATGCTCTATCGCACTATCAGGGTCCTCACCCGAACATTTGCTCGTACATGACATCATTGGAGCAAATCGAGGATTCTGAAAATGCCTTTGTTGACCGAGTTCAACCACTGATCTCGTCGACTGAAAAATCACCATCTAATGCTTACCACGGAACATGAATGTCCCTCACTAAGCAGGGGACTTAATGTTGATGGTGGATTTTTAACAAAGGTCAAAACTGTAAAATCATGATACTGCATGTTTCTGATACGGCTTGAGGCATGTGACGATTCATATTTAACGAAGCCATGATGAACATGTCTTTCGAAAAGCCTCCACTAGCTGAGTGTTCGATCCATGGCATTTCATTGTGACCTCTATGTAGAATAATAGAATTGGGCGGTCCTCCTATATAATTATTTATTGAGAGGGCTTAACGCCTTCAGGACGTCGGTGATACTCACTGTTCCCTGACTACAGGAGAGAGACCCACCTCTACATAGAAGAACGATTGGGCGGTTCTCCGTAAGATTGAGAGCAACAATGCCTTCAAGACGGTGACACTCATTGTTCCTGACTATGTAGAGAGACCGTGTATAGACTCAGGCGATTCTCCGTAAGATTGAGAACGCCTTCAGGATATAGCTGTCTCTTGACTATGCACATAGATTAGTTCTACCGTGACATTCACCACTGAATTCCTAGAATATAATCTATTTTATCTAATTACTCCGATTTCATGATCGAATCCACGGTTGATCTCATGGAATGGTAATAGATAATCTCATTATTCCGATTTCATGATCGAATCCACGGCTGATATCATGGAATACACAACTTTATTACTCTGATTTTGTGGTCGAATCCACGATCCCACGGAATGGTAATACTCGCTTTATTATTCCGAATCCATGGTCGAATCCACGGCCGGTCCTATGGATTGATAATAAATAACTACTCACTTTTATTACTCAGTTTCATGAATCATTCTCCACTGAATTTCATAAATTAGTAATAAATACTCAACAATCGGGCATCTGAACTATCACTAAGTAAGCCCATAAAAAATGGTGCAAGTGTACTCGACAATGATGCACGAACGAGCACCCAAATGCACGAACGAGCATCCGAAAACATGGACAAGTGAGGAATCCTGCATAAAATAGGAGAGAGAAAATAATAACATTAAAATAATGGAGAAGCGCCCATGGGCCGGGCCCACTGGTAGGACGGCCATGCTTCCTCTATTATTTTTTCTTATTTTGGTGTTTTCATGAACTCATGAAGACTTCTCCATTCTAACGACTTTTCTTGTTTGAGCAAAACTCACGGTTTCTCCATATTTTCACGGTTTCTCCATATTTTCATGGATTCCCCATAACTTCATGGATTTATGAAAAAAAATAATATAAAATTAGGGAAACGTGTGCGGGACCGGGCAACCTAGTCGGTCGGCCATTCCCAAGCCGTGGCCGATCCCACACCTTGCAATCCCTAGTCTTTTATAATTATTATTTTCCCAATTTCATGAAACTCCCCCGTTTCCACAAAACTCATGGATTCTCCATAACTTCATGGATTCATGAAAAAAATAATAATAATATAATATTAGGGAAAGGTGTGCGGTACTGGGCAACATAACCGACCGGCCATGCCCTATCCGTGGCCGGTCCCACACCTTGCAATCCCTAGTATTTTATAATTATTAATTTCCTCAATTCATGAACTCCTTGGTTTGAGCAAAATAATGATTTCGTCATAATTTCTCAAATTTTGCTCAAATCATGAAAACCCAAAAGCCAACATGGTCACATGACCGGCTATCCTCTCACGGAAATTTTAATGTTAAAATACTCTTATTTTAATATTTACAAAATATTGATCAATTGAGCATACATGCTCATTCCAACAAAATCAAGAATTTCAGTCAAGATGAAACTCTTCTGAGAATTCACAATGTTGCTCGAGCGCACATCAGAAAATACTGAAACTCTCAGTACTGAAACACAGACATCATGGTTACACGGTCAAGGTCATCCCTAGGGCTTGCACAAATCCGGTCCCGCATGTTTTCACACTTTTGACCTAATTTGCGCAATCGCTCATATTGGGCCCAAACTCTCTCCAACCAACCTGGGGATTGCTCAAACGGCCAACAACTAGTCTCGTGACCACCAAGAGCCGGTCCCATGTTGTCTTGGTCGGTCCCATCTTTCATACCTAGGTTTTATCACCTAATATTGAACCCAGCAATATTTCAGATGAAATCGACATTTAATCATCATTCCTTCACCAACTGGCCAACTCAGGACCATGGTGCACGCTCACTCGAGCAATTGGGAATCACATGGACGTCCATTGTCTCATGTGGTTGGTCCCTCCTTCGCTCATGACCTATTTTCAGCAATTCGTCGACTAATGAGCAATTGATCAAAAATTAGGGTTTTCGAACAAACGCTCAACTAATCATTATTCTGAGCAAGTTCAAACACTAAATAAATTTATGTTGATCCATCAAGCAACACGCGGATTAATTTTATAATACTCGGTAATCTACCAATATTTTTAATATTTTATTGGGTTATATCACCAATAAGTAAATAATTTTTCGAATTGAGCAATACTTGCTCAATTGCTCGAATATTGATTTAACTATCAATATTCAGTAATTCGTAGAATTGAGAAATACTTGCTCAATTGCTCGAATATTGATCCAACCATCAATATTCAGTAATTCGTCGAACTGAGCAACACTTGCTCAATTTCTCGAATATTGATCCAACCATCAATAATCAGTAATTCGTCGAATTGACCAACACTTGCTCAGTTGCTCGAATATTGATCCCACTATCAACATTCAGTAATTTATCAGTAATTCGTCGAATCGAGCAATACTTGCTCAGTTTCTCGAATAATCTACATTTATTTAGTAACTTATCAATATTCAGTAATTCGCCGAATTGAGCAATACTTGCTCAGTCGCTCAAATATTGGTCAGTAATTCATCACTGAATCTACAATATTGACATCATTTCAGAGAACTACATGTTCGATCCATGAATCGCTGAGCATTCATCACTCATGCTCGATTCAACAAAACCTAGACTCATTGTCTAAACAGTCAACAACCGACTAGTTAATACACGTCTGTCATGCAGACTCCACGATTCGTGAGACATCAATCACGTCACAAATGAGGGATATCAATTAGGGTTTTGGTCTGGCGGCCTACGGCATGTGGATTCATCCACGATGAGAATGTGATTAAGTTGTGCAACGGTTGAAGGAGTTATCAAAGTAGTGGGTGGACGGTTAACCAAGTCTCCGCACGACCTGGAACTGGTTTCACCACGTTTCCACTTCCCCACTCTTTCACTCAAGAAACCGTCACATTTACAGGGATCAGTGGTTCATCATTCTTGCAATATAAATAAGTCCAAATCGAGGACAACAGATGATCATCATCATCGTCCGTCAACAACTCGATAAAAACTTATTCACAGAACTCACATTCAGTAGTTTTTCAATTTGCAGAAACCTTCAAAACATCCACAATCCTTGATCATCACTGATCCCACACAATTCTCAGCTTCCCTCCTACAGATCAACCCATCTCCCTATTTATGACCGAATTGACTCTGGAACGGCCATTGACCTTGTTTAGGCCGGAGTCCTACAGATTGATCTCTCTAATCTAAGCATTCCCTTTGCAGTGCATCTATGTGAGGTTCAGCAGTTTGCTCAGTTCGAGGAGTCTCGACACGCTCGTCTCTTCACTTCCCAAAAAAACCAGCAAACCGTTTTTCCCCATCTACAACTAGGAAGGACCATTTTCCCTTTCCCTTCATTGACCAAATTCTAGAACGATTATCAGGACATAATCACTATTATTGGCTACTCCGGATATAATCAGATCGTTATTTCCCCAGAAGACCAAGAAAAAACCGTTTTTACCTGTCCCTTTGGTACCTTTGCATATAGACGCATGCCTTTCGGGATATGTAACGCCCTTGCAACTTTTTAGCGTGCATGATGAACATATTTTCAGATATGGTATAAAAGTTTTTAGAGGTCTTTATGGATGATTTTTCAGTGTTTGGTTCGTCTTTCGATGAGTTCTTGCATCATTTGTCATTAGTTTTGACTAGGTGTTATGAAAATAATTTAGTGCTTAATTGGGAGAAATGTCACTTTATGGTTCGTTCAGGAATTGTTCTAGGACATATCGTATCTTCTAAGGGTATAGAGGTAGACAAAGCTAAAGTTGACCTTATTAAGACTTTAAGGATCCCAAAAACCATAAGAGATATTAGGTCATTCTTAGGGCATGAGGGTCTTAATCGTCGATTCATTAAGGACTTTAGCTTTATTTCTAGACTTCTTTGCTATTTGCTTGCAAAAGATGTTAAGTTTGTCTTTGATGATGCTTGTTTAAAGGCTTTTGAAAAGCTTAAGACTTTACTCACTACCGCCCCCATAGTCCAGGCACCCAACTGGAACCTACCCTTTGAGATTTTGTGCTAGGTCAGCGAGAAAACAAATTACTTCTTGTGATTTACTATGCTAGCAAAACTCTGAATGATGCCCAGCTGAACTATATCACTGCCGAGAAGGAATTGTCGGCTATTGTGTTTGCCTTAGACAAGTTTAGACCCTATCTCTTAGGTTCTAAGGTCGTAATATGTACTGATCACGCTTCTTTAAAATATCTTTTGTCTAAGAAGGATACGAAACCTAGATTGATTAGATGGATCATTTTGTTACACGAGTTTTCACCAAACATTGGAGACAAAAAGGGTGCAGAAAATATAGTAGCAGACAACTTTTTTAGGCTAGTTGTTGATTCCCATGATGATTCCCTTCCTATAAGGGATAGTTTTCCTGATGAACAACTGCTCTTTGTTACCCAATCGCCTTGGTATGCGAATACAGTGAACTATCTTGTTACTGGTCGAATGCCCCAACATTGGGGAAAACGAGATCGTTCTAGGTTTTTAGCTGAGGTTAAGCACTTCTTTTGGGATGATACTTAATTGTTTAAGGCTGGGTTTGGTAATGCTTTTATTTTTACAAAAGCACTTTCAAAACCTATATATGTCAATAATTTTTGAAATTACTGTTTGGTAAAAAAAAAAACTAAAGTGATTTTCATCCAAAGCACTTCCAAAATTCCTCAACTTTTAAAAGCTGGGTTGGAGGAGCTTTTAAAGCTACAAAAGCATAAGCTTTGGTCCACCTAAATTTAGAACGCGCAATTGGGGGATAGAAAAAGTAATTGGGGGATATAGATTACTTCTCCCAACCCATGGTGTCTGATAAGGGGTGATTTTTGGGTATGAAAATACTAAAATACCCTTTGGTTAATTAAAAAACATTATGAAAATACCATAATACCCTCTCTACTAAAACAATAAAATCAAAAAACCAAAACATATATCCCCATTTCTAATTGAGACAGAAGAATCGTTAGGGGTTTAGTTTTGAAAAAAAAAAAATTGAGTGTTCTTCATCGATCTTCATCGTTCTTCCGTCGATTAATCGTCGATTCAAAAATTTCTTCGTCGATTAACCAAACCGAATCATTAACAATGCCTCCACGAAAGAAACCAAATGCCCAATCCAACTCAACATCATCGATTGCTCAACAAAAACAGGCGGAAAGACTTGCTAAGATTGCTCAAGAGCAAGAACACGAAGAAGCAACGTTATATGACGATCAACTACACAAATATATGGCTTACGGAGAAGGTAAGTCATTTAAAACTACTTTTTAGGTGTTTAAATCGATCTATGGCAATGGGTTCAAAGTTAGAATCGCGAACCCTAACTCAAACAATTGAGTTTCAGAGAGTAATCTCCAAGCATTGAAATTTATATGAATACAATGGTTTAGGTTTATGAGTTCCCGGCATTGAATATATGATGAATACGGTGCTTGGTTTACAACCCGGAATAACCGAGAGACTGAATTTTCACTACCGGCATTCAATCTAAGATGAATACGATCTTGGGTTTGTAGTACCGAAGCAATGTTTGATAATAATTCGTGTATGCCAGGTAGTGGACTTAAAACATACTGGGAGAGTTTATGAATTTGCCACCAAGACCGGCATTGTTTTTTGGATTCATTCTATGCCGGTGTTAAGTACAAACATTTGTTTCTAATATTTCGAGCATGCGGGTAGTACTCTTAAAACATACTGAGGAGAGTGTATGAATTTGTCACTAGTACAGGCATAGATTTTTGGTTTCTTTACATGCCTAGGTTATTTGTACGGCGTTGTTTTTAAATAATTAGAGAATGCTTTAGTAGTGGACTTAAAACATACAGGAACATTGTCAACAATTCCGACGTAGATTTTAGGTTTCATTTGTATGCTGGTAGTTGGTACAAGCCTTATCGACAGATCAATGTGTCTTCTTAGGAACATTGTCCTCCGGCGTTGTCTAGTTTAAAGTATTCAATGCCGGTACTAAAACCGAAGTTGAGTTGTCTTATATTCATTGCTTTCCGTGTGCTTACGATATAGGTCAAAAGCAAAGGAAGCCAACAAAAGAAAAAAATAAAGATGTTGTCACTAAGAGAAGAAGGAGGGACGGTCTTGATACTCCTCAGTCTCTGCCTCCTCGAGGGAAAGATGAAGGTCGTAAGATTCGTTTGGGGGCTGGTACAAGAGGGATAATTTGGGAGAGTGGTGTTGACCGTAGTCGACTTGCAATCCGTGAGCACAATGAGCAAGATGAGCAAGATGAAGATGAAAGTCAATTAGCAAGCCAAAGCGAAGTTGGTGGCCCAAGTCAACAACCAACACAAGACAATGGCAAGAAGGGGAAGGGCAACGTCAAAGTGAAAGTTAAGGGTTCTCACCTTCCTCACATTGATGACATGATTCCCGACCTTGATCGTGGTAGAATTTGGGGGCGAAGCTCCGAACCGAAAATACTATTTGGATACAAGGACTCGTGGGCTCGTCTTTATCTATCAAACCTATGTAAGCATTTTCTATCTTGTACATATGTATTGTTGTGTATTTATGTAAAATCTCTTAATTGTATTGTCTCTCCTAATTGTAGGATCATAAGAAGGCTGTGCGTGTTTGCAAAACCAAGCCGCGGATGGTTGGGACTTGTCCGAGGAATGTGAAGAGGTCCAAAGAATAGTAAAGGATTCTGGTCTATATGCTTTGGTTGAAAATTATGTGAAGCCCGATTTCATTCATCGTCAATTGCTTCGTCGAAAGGTATCATGGTGAAACCGATACCATGCACTTCCCTTTTGGGGAGATGACCTTCATCCCTGGAGATGCTCAGAAAATTCTAGGCTTGAATGTTATCGGCAAATCAATTGCAGAAGGAGTTGAGTCTCTAGACCTAGAATGGTCGAAGTTGCACGGTCTGACTAACAAGCTATTTGGTTGGGACTACAAAACTTCTGTGGAGAGCTTTTATGAATCCACGTCTGGTAAGACAAAGACAATCAAGTTGACGCTGCTTAAGAAGAATTTTGAAAAGACAAAAAAAAAGAAGTTTGGAGGATGGATGGGACCCTAAACAAATTCGTTATCTTTGCCACAAGCACTGTTGTACATCTTGGGAACTAGGGTATTCCCCGACACCAATGGCAAAGGTTAGTGCGAACTACCTTGATGACTTGGATCCGTTGGAAGATGTCTATGGATATTCTTGGGGCACCATGTAATGGCACATTTGATGATGGAGATGAGAAGGGCCTCTAAGGCTAAAACCAACCAATTTGTCGGGAATTTCACTCTACTGCAGGTAAATTTGTTCTTAAATTTATGTTATTGTGTATATTGTTCATATGTACTCTTATCGTGAACTTAGAAACAAAACTTATTGCTTCACATTGGAATAGGTGTGGGCATATGTACACTTCCCAACCTTGTTCAAGGCCTACCCCTCCTTGAAGATCATAGATCCTTCAGAGCCCGATACGCCTCTAGCTAAGAGATACGAGTTCAATGTACTCCAAAGCCCGGTAACATGGGTCGATGATCGATATGAGATTGGCTTTGGATGCAATGAGTACCAAAGATGTTGTGTTCGACCCTTACAAGGAGGCTAGAGGAAACCCAGCAGGTTTTGAGGTTTGGTAACGTTGCATTTTACCATGGGTCGTTGTTCCACCCAAAAGGATACGTTATGGCTAATCCTACGCGTGTGATGCGTCAACTTGGATATAAGCAATTAGCATTTTCCAGACGGCCTCTTTTCAATGTTTTGATCTCGACCTTTCTCGGTGTTATTCAACTCCAAATCGGTTGCATGTAGAGTATGTTCAAACCGGACCCAACAGATTGGAGGGATAGGGAACCACGTCGTTTGGTAGATTTTAGTCAGTGGGAAAAGTTGGAGATTGCTGAAAACGGTGATGAAGTTGATGCCGATTACATGGAAGAGTACCTGGAATGGTCACATCCTTATGTCGTCCGCCCGGATGACGTCCAAGTTCCTCCCCCAGAAAAACCCTCCGGTTCCAACTCCCATACAGGCACCCCCTACGATGACCCAACTAAATAACACCGTTGGATTGCTTGTAAGTATTGTTAATTGCTTCGTCGTTTAATATACACATAATCATATATGTATACTAATTATGTGTTTGTTATATTAAACTAGCGGCGTCGGCTTGGCAAGTTAAAGAAGATGTTGGGTTGCAAATACCAGGGAAGGAGAAGTATCATCCCTTGAAGAAATGAAGGAATTTCGAGCAAAAGCTTGATAGAATTGAAGCAACCGACCCTAGTTCAAAAGCTTTGTTGGGAAACTAAGAAGAAACCTGCCCAAAAGAAGCAAAAGACCCAGTGATTTAACTCTTTAGTTGTGTTTCTTTTTTTGGATCGTGGTTGTCACGTCTTGAACAATTCCAAACTTGTTTTCGTTTGTACCTCGTGTTAAACTCTTTAGTTGTTTGGTTTGCTTTTGGTTTAGGATACCTGGATTAAGAACATTTGATAGCAAAATCAAGTTGGTTGGTTTATGTTGAGCGTGTTATCCTTGCAAGATTTATTTGTGACTATTTCCGGCATAGATAAATTAGGATAACAAAGCCGGATTTTGGGACCGACATTGTTTAATATTTAAACATCAATGCCGGTTCTGATAACCGGCGTTGAAAGTATTTATAAAACCATATCGGGACAAGAATACCAAAAATTCAATGTTCCTGTATAGATATTCGATGGTGCCGGCACAGTAGTATTTTCTGACATCTATGCCGGTTTACTGATAATTTGAAAATTTTCATAGTTTTCAGAAAACCGGCACTGTAAAATTGAATACTTCCATGCCGGGAGTGGGGTGTCAAGGATCAACTTCATTGGTTCTTCTTCTCTTTCAACATATTCCTTTCCCTTCATATAACACCCATCACACCCATCGATTGGCTTGCATTGTCCCTTGTGGTTTTCTCTTGACTCTGCTAGTTGAACAGCTCTGTCAAACCATTGAAACTCATCGCACTTTGGGTGATTCAAACACCTTAGAAACATTCTTCCATTTTCAGCATCATCGGTTTTGCAATCCAAAAAGCGTGTCCCATCACAGCTTCTACACTTTGAATAAATAAAAGGACAAGTCCATGGCTAGATGAGAAGGCGACTTGCAAATTTGACACTTGCAATGATGACTCGTAAGAGAAGATTATATTAGTCGTGGGTCATAGTAGTGAAGATCATATTGTTAGTAAATCTACTTACTTTGCAAATAGAGGAAGATGATGAATCCCCCATCCTTTGTGAAGCTTTAACCGTGCTTGCTTTCTTGAGAGAATGATTTTTGTTATTTGGTCTTTGGTTTGTGTATAATTTTCCAAAGGAATGGGGTATTATATAGAGATGAATCTCCAACGGTCTTATTTTCAAAAAACTAGCCGTTTTTTTTTTTTTTGAATTCATCAACTACCGGCATAGACTTTGTTATAGATTGAATGCGGTTGCATCTACCGGCGTTTCGAAGTGTTTTAAAACCATGCCGGTATAGGTTGCATATTTGTCGCAATCTCGTTAAAATTTTCCTATTACGGCATTGTAAGCTTATCAGATACAATGCCGGTTGTATTTACCGGCGTTGTATTTCACAGTTACGACAATGCCGGAAGTTATGTAATTTCAAAAGAGAGCTAATTCTTGGACCCAAATAGCAAAAAACTCGCGTTCTTATATATCTCCTTGAGAATCTTAACTTAAGAAACCCTAAACCCTAGAATAGTCATCTATAAATAGCTTATTATAGAACCTAATCCCACATACAACAAATGGCATCGTTTGACTCGGAGGAAGATTTAGCAATCACCCAAGCATGGTACGCCGAAACTCGTCCTTCAACTATAGATAGCAGCACGCGGGATTCCATGTGGTTGAAGATTTTTAGGAAGTTTGTTCACGATTACGGTAACCCGAAGGAAGAACTGCTCAACAAATCGAGCAACGACACGACATCATCTAAATGCTTTGTGGTTGAGTATCTAAAATGAAGTACCAGGATCGATAACGCTCATCACAATAGGTTGTCCCCAACAACTCGTAAGTATCTTTATGAATAATTAGGCACAATCTACTATTTTTCAATTTTTATGTAACCAACAAAGTTTGTGTGTTGTTTTGGTAGAATGAAGCCGTAAAAACGCGATACTTACAGGAAAAGGGAGAACCATTCATGTTTGAAGCCAACGTGAACCATATTGTAACCAAAGTCACTGAGTACCACCAGTTGGGGGAATCGGAAACGGATTCTTCTTAAGAAGATTGATAGTTTAGTGTAATTTGCTTAGGTTTTTAGGGTATCTAGTTAGGTATTTCGTAAGGTTTTGTGGGTATACCTCTATGTAAGCCCTCACGAGACTATAACTCGTCCACTTGGGCCACCAAGTGGTTTAAAAACTTGATGCACGTGCTAAGTGCATTCGTTGTTCGTCGACAAGGATTACGTTCGAAATAAATTATAGTTCCGGCTAGTATGTAAACATATTTCAATTGCCTAATGATTCGGCTTAGTATGTAGTATATTAATCTATGCCGGTACCTAGTGCCGGCATTTACGATAAGTTTATATCAATGCCGGAATGTTCAAAAATCAGTGCACAACGGCTATTTTTTGAACCATAAACCGGCTTTAGAGTCCGGCATTGATTGTAGGTCATCGACAATGCCGGCACTAAATAGCCGTTGCGCAATCATCTATATAATGCAATGGATTCACCCATTGCACTTGATACCTCCAATGGAAAATACTTCATCAACTACCGATTCCATCATTGCCATGGAAAAAGAAAAACTCAAGAAGAACAAACTATCCACTCCGTTGGGAAATCAATTATCAACCACCAACTCAGTTTCCCTTATACTAGAAAAACTTAAAAGGAAGGGAGAAACCACCAAGTCAATTGCCGCAATGGAAGAAGAGATACTTAAGAGAAAAAGAGAAGAAGAAGAGGAAGCAAAGCTTGAACATTATCGCAAAGAAGCTAAAGAAATCCTTAAACGCCAAAAACAATCTAAGATAGAAGCGGATGTCGAGGAAGAAACCGAGTGGACTAAAAATTACTACAAAGTATCCGATTTCCAGGAAGATCACCGCCCTTCGAATATTTTTGGGGTCTTGTTAGGCCCGGTCCTTACAAGAATAACTACTTTGAAGGTAAGAAAGGCCGAATGGACTACGGTGATCTCTATGTACAAAATCGAACAATTGCACTCATAAAGTTATGTCGTAAATACAACGAGTTTCTTGCAAGATACAGAGGGAATAGGTTTCAAGCTCAGGACACATATACCAAATGGAGAAAAGAGCCTTTTAGGCATTTCGAAGCGGCAATGCTTATTGAATCTCGTTCCAAGAAATGATGTTAGGTGCAATTGGTTTGAGTTAATGTTTTTAAGTTTATTTACATAAGATTATGTGGTCTATGTTATTTATTTCATCAATTTTCTTTCCTTTGCCGGCATCGAAAAATAAACCAAATACTATACCGTTACCCGTGCCTCCGTTGAATTCTGCTCACCAAATACTTATTGTCATAATACCGGCATTGAATTGTTCCATTTGTCAATGCCGGCATGCTGACAGTTATAAACACAAGTTATGTGGCAGTTACAAAACTCATTCATTCCACTTATTTTGATTTACAAACTAATTTATCCCACTTATATGGCGGTTACAAAATCCTTAATACCGGTTTATGCGTCGATTACACACTCCTTCATTCTATTTAAGTGACGGTTTTAGAAAGGAAATCATTCATTCTCCATTTTTATAGAAAGGAAATCATTCATTCTCAAACACAATGGGTCGTCGCAAAAACCCGGTGAAAAACCAATACCCAATCTGAAGAAACCGTTGATGATGGTGGTAAATCGAAATCAAAAAAGCGCAACAAGTGCCTAAAGAGTCTGTTGGTGAGGTGGAAATAACAAATTTGATGCGGTAAGTGATGTATATGTTGAATTGAATTTTTTTACTTTTAGCGTTTAGCCCATAGTAGAAAACACAAAGTGAAACTTGGTTGTTTAGTCTTTGAAAATCAAATTGAAATTCAGTTGCATGTTTGATTGGCGGTAGAATACAATTTGAAAATCATGCCTGAATATATGTCCTGAATCCAGATTTTATTGCATGCCTGATGAGTGCTAAATAGTGCATTTTTATACATCTATTTATTGGCATTTTACTCATCTTTTGCGCTTAGAAATCAGATATTATCCCATATTCTGTATTTTCCTTGTTTTCAAGAATAAATATTTGTATTAATTAATTTTGTGTTTTTAGGTAATAAATAAAGTCCGGAGAAATTGAGGAGCCAAAAGAGCGAAGAATTGAAGTCAAACATCTATGGAGCAGATAGCCAAAGCCCGCGCGCGAATCAGTTGCAAACCAAAAAGGAAGACATGGGCTAAAGCTACCCACGACCCGGATCCGAGCCCGTCTCTTCGAGACGTTGAGATTTCTTTCTCACTCATCCAACGGTCCGCTGCCTCCACGTGCATCGAAGATTGCTGCTCCGTGCAACACCAGATCACACCAAAACCGCTTACCATCCTCGACCGTTCAGATCGCACCAGCTTCATCCTACGCTCGCTAGGCCAGTCCCATCAATTCTTGATGTCTCCGCTCCACAGCAAAACGACCCATACCCTATACCCTAGTCGACTACCCCATTCTCTTCTCTTTCTTTCTCTTTCTTCTCTTCTCTCGTCTCCATCAGTTGCAGAGCAACTCCACCCCCATTCCCCGACCAAACCCTCTGCAACACCACCTCCGACACCACCATCTCCTTCCTCCGGCGCAGCCGCAATGACCATTCCATCTTCGTCACCTCTAGTTGTATTTATCCCTATCCTAGCCTCTCTCAACAACTCTAGAGGCTATGAAAGAGATAAATGGAACTAGGGTTAGGGTTATGTGTAAGCAACCGATTCAGAGGTCGAGAAGCATGAGTAGAGCCAACAGCCGAGATTCAGAGTATGGGTTCGACTATTTTTCATTTAATTTCTATTTTAAATTGAAATTAGGGTTGGAGATATTGGCTCACTGCATGTATAAATAGAAGCTGTGGAAGATGATTTTAGTTACGCCTGGATTAGCCAGAGCTGTCACTTTAGTGTTAATTTGTGTTTTATTTATCTTGTAATGTTTTAAGTCAAATTTCCAGGGTGTGTTGAAACCCCTGAGAAGATGCTAAGCTATTCACTGTCTTGTGTGGTTCTTGTAAGCTTCATGGTTTGATTGAGTTATTTGGTTGAGTGCATGACCCTGTGATGGAGTGTATCGTAAGAAGACACTCCATACTAGGGGGAGTGTGTGAAATTAGTAAGGCAATATCATGGTGTTCATCCCTGGAATGAACCAAGACTATAATCAGGTTAGGAACTGCTTTAGTATAAGGTCAGGTGGTGGATTCACCACCCTGGTAGCTCTCAAGTTATCTTTTTACCTTAGTTTAGAGTTCATTTGTCACTCAAATCAGCCAGTATCGGCAACCAAACATTGTCACTTGTTACATTTCCTTACTTGAATTCAATTGAAGAAGCCGTAGAATCAACTAGAGCACCCCTAGTCCTTGTGGGATCGACCCGTACTTGCCGCGTCTCCAATAGACGCCGTGCACTTGCGGTATTACCCGTAGGCTCAAATATAAACATCTTCTAGGGCCTACCAATGCCTTTACCGGCATACACATTTAATTGAATACCATGCCGGTTTGACGTACCGGCTTTGTTTATTTCATCAATACTATGCCGTTTTACGTCGTGTTAAAATCTCGTACTAAAATCCACGATCTGGCATTTAAGCTTACTTCTTAACAATGCCGGTTCTAAGTGCGGCGTTGTCGATATGTTAACTTATTATGCCGGTGTTCTGTTGAAAAAAATGTTCATTCTCCGTCTAATATTCAATGACAACCGGCATCATATATTAATTGATTAGAATGCGGCACCTATGCCAGGAACTCTGTTAAGTTCGATTTCTATGCCGGTTGTCATTATATAACTCAGTTTACATATTTTCACATAGGTATAGAGCACCACAAAAGAGCAAAGGAAAAGGCAAAAGTTTGTTTTAGAAGCAAAACGTAAGTCTTCTCGACATAGCCGTCCTCCGATCCGGCTCTTTGCTAAGGTCACAATTAGGGATCAACCTATAAGCTACCCAACCAGCGGTGATGATGATGATGAGTGGGAAACATATCCGTACACGAACGAGCAGGTGGCTCATCCTCACAAGCGGGTGGCTTAGGATGAGACCGATGTCGGAGTAGAAGCCCCTAAGATCGTGTAAAGGCACCCCCATCCCACTTTCGATAAGTATGACATGATTCGGACCGCGATGATGGCAAACATTGGGGTGAACCGATAAACCCGCAACTCTTATTTGCCTACAAATACTCTTGGGCTCGCCGGATATATCAAACTTATGTAAGACGTTTGCATCTTGTTATTATATTATTTATCTGTGATCAAGTGAATGTAATTTACTTGTGTTTTTATATGACCACAAGAATGCCTTCCGTGTTAGCCGCCATCAACAATCGGATTTATGGCCTTTGAAGCTTGAGTGTGCCTTATTGTTAAAGTTTGTAGTCAAAGCATCACAGGTTGTATCTGCGATAAAAAATTATGTGGCCACCGATACCGTCACGGCAAGCTTGCTTTTTGGAGAGGTTTTATGGTGAAACTGATACCAGGCATTTTCCTTTTGGCGAGATGACCATCATCCCTTTGAAGATGTCCAAAGGATAATAGGTCTTGAGGTTCTCGGAAACCCGTTAAGGTAGGAGATGACTCTAAGGACTTGGAATGGGACAAGATCTATGAACCGACTAAAAAGTTGTTTGGATGGGACAAGGAAACCACTTTGGCAAATATGTACAAGACTAGTCGTTCCCGGACAAAGACTATCAAATTCGTCAAACTCGTTGAATTGTTTGGGAACACGAAGAACAAGGAATTGAATCCCGAACAAGTCAAAGAACTGCCGCGGCTTATATGTTGTTCATCTTGGGCACAGCTATATTCCCTGACGCCAATGGTAATAGGGTGCATATGAACAACCTACAATACTTGGATCCTTTGGAAAAGGTTCATGAGTATTCATGGGGCTTTGCTTTCTTGGCACATTTTTTGGCGAAATGCGTCGAGCATCTAAGGCTTAACGCCCGCCAATTTAATGGGAATTTCACTTTGTACTCCGGTATAGTCAACTACTTTTTTTTTGATTGTTGTGATTAAATTTGTTAGTTTCTAATTATTAATTTTCTTATACATATCATTGGAACGATCTTTCATTGGCGTAGGTGTGGGCTTATGAACACTTCACAAAATTGTTCATACGGTATAAAGGATTGAATATTTTTACTGAATATCAAGAGAATAGGCCTCTAGGTCAGAAATACTACTTCGACAATACCCCAAGGCCCAATAACAAAAAACGGTTTATTAGCAATGAGATTGTCTTTGGACTCGGTGGCTGTCCAAGATGTTGTGTTTGACCCATATAGGAATGCCAGAGGAGTTTACTTTCAAAGGCGTGACAATGTTTCATTTTACAACGGACCGTTATTTCATCCAAAAGGATTTGTTATGCACAACCCTCGCCGTGTAATGCGCCAACTTGGGTACAAGCAGAAAGATCTCACGGATACATCTTATCAGAAATTCTCTCATGACTTTCCTCAATGCCAATCAAGTGAGAACCATACTCTCGTGGTTTACGACCCAAAACCTATTCTTGCACATTGGAGTGAAAGGGAAGAAAAAGGACTTGTGTTGGATAGGGCTGATTGGGAATTGGCTGAGAACGGTTATGAGACTGAACCAACCTTCCTAAGAGGCCATCGGAAGTTCACGCATCCTTATGTTGTACGCCCGGATATAGTAGTTGTTCCTCCACCACCAGCACATGCCTCCACAACTCCGGAAACTGTACCCGCACTTGTACAGCTCGTTACGTTGTTGGTACGTACATCTTGTTCATTGCCATTCTTTTAATCTATGTCTATGAACTTATACAATCGAACATACTAAGTACATGTTTAAAATTTCCTTAACAGCGTCGGCGGATTGGAAATTTGACAAAGTTCTTTAAGAAAAAGAACACGAAAGGAGAGGTGCTGACCCAGAAAGAAATGGAGAACGTCGAGCAAAAGATGGACAAAATTGAAGATCCGAAGGCAAAAGACTTGTGGGGCGAAAGGAAGAAGAGGGTACAAAAGAAGCCAAGAACCGAGTGATCGTGTGTTTATTCTATAGTATTAGTTTGGTTTGAACAATCTAGTGTTGGTTTATGTTTGTTTGTGAGTCTTGAACAATGTGTTTGCTTGATTTGTTTTCGGTTTGGAACCACAAAACTTAGGAGTTTGTTCTTTTATACATTCTAGTATTTTTATTATATTTTTATGTTGTTAAATTTGTGTCAAATCCCCTAAATTTCTGAGTTTTTTTTCATAACCGGCATGCTCGAGAACAGTAAACACAATGCCGGTTCTCTAAATGACAGAGTTCCGGCATTTATTTGTGTTTGGATACTATGCCGGTATCTGTAATCTCCATGATAAATACGATTTTGACAGAAAACCGGCACAAGATCTTGAGGTTAATGTCAATGTAGGAAAGGTCTTTGAATTCTCTGGAAGTTTTTTCATCATATCCGGCATTGTTTCAAACAAGATTCTACGCCGGTACACCTGTTCCGGAGTAGACAATATAAAACACAACTATCCGGTAACCTTTGGCATCAAAATATGATTTAATGTTTACAATTCACACTCCAAAAAAAAAGAAAATTTTGCGTACTAGTGAACAACATACATCAAAATTATTCATCGTCGCTTCCACACGTATGAAGTTGCATCTTCTCCTCTTGGAGAGGTTTTTTTGATAAGGCCAACGCATCCCAAAATTGGTGATTCTCCTCATACAATGCCATCCATCCCTTCCGGATATTGGGATCTAGAGCCTTGTTTTTAATCATCCCACAAACAGTGGCAATGGACAATTTTCTTTGAGTTTTAGAATAACGAAATGATTACCGTTCACGAACGCCAAAACAACTCTTCTCTTCTTAAGGGATCCTTCGCATTTTTGCCACTTTGGGGTAAATGTACATTCTACGGTGGGGGTAAAATAATGAACAACACATCTAAATGTATCCGCCACCGAGATGCCCACAAAGCGGCATTCTCATCCAATATTCGGAAGGAAGAAAGTTCATCTCGTTGTTCGGGCCCCCAATACTTGAGCATGCATATCATCAAACCCCTCGCCTTCACCAAGCAATTGCTCATAAAAGCTCCTCTTGTTCACAAGTTGTTCGGCCATCCTCGTTCTAGCATATTTGCATGGTGTCATACCTCTACTAACCGCCGTGTCAAAGATTCCTAATTGTTCGATCATGACATGATAGCCACAATTTCCATCTCCGTCGACATCATCCGTATATAAAATATACTCGCGAATAACCTCGGGAAGTTGGTCTATGTAAGATTTGTATCTTGGTATGATAACTTCTAATTGTCCTACCGTTCGGGATCCTTATACATCTTCATATTACCCTTTTGTAACAATAATATATCCAAACCATCATCTGCAATCTCTACACTTGCAATGTATTCGATATGTGATGGGAGTCCGTACTTCCTTGGCCTACCCCTTCTCCTTCGAACTAAAACTACGTCAACTTTGCTATCACTTTGGTTTGTCACCTCCGCTAGATCGACTATGGGTATGGCTTCGGAATGGTCACCTTGTTGTTCTTTGTCACTAGATGATGTTACTTTTGGCGGCCTACCCCTTTTCCTTGGAACCTCCGCTAGATCGACTATGGGTATGGCTTCGGAATGGTCACCTTGTTGTTCTTTGTCACTAGATGATGTTACCTTTGGCGGCCTACCCCTTTTCCTTGGAACCTCCGCTAGATCGTCTATGGGTATGGCTTCGGAATGGTCACCTTGTTGTTCTTTGTCACTAGATGATGTTACCTTTGGCGGCCTACCCCTTTTCCTTGGAACCTCCGCTAGATCGTCTATGGGTATGGCTTCGGAATGGTCACCTTGTTGTTCTTTGTCACTAGATGATGTTACCTTTGGCGGCCTACCCCTTTTCCTTGGAACCTCCGCTAGATCGGCTATGGGTATGGCTTCGGAATGGTCACCTTGTTGTTCTTTGTCACTAGATGATGTTACCTTTGGCGGCCTACCACTTTTCCTTGGAACCTCCGATGAGTTGGCTTTTGGTGTGGATACGGATTCATGGGTTAGTTGTTGACTTAGCGGTTCCTTCGGCGACCTACCTCTTTTGTTTGGAACCTGCGCTTCCACGAACCTTTGTTCCGAAATCTCACATGCGGTTAGATCTCATTTCTTACTTGTCGCGAGTTCTTCTTCACGTTGAGTCATTTCTTTCAATTCTACCCTTTGTTTTATCCTTTTTGTTTTAGTTTGTGGTCTTCCTGTTGGATCTCCCTTTCTTGTCTCTTCGCTTTGTGCGATCCATGGACGAGCAATTAGCCTTAGTTGTCTCAACAAGACTTGTCGGCTTACCGAGGTGCCACGAGAGTAAGCTTCGAAGAATTCCTTTGCTTCGTTCGTATCCCATGGAGATTATAGGGATCTCCCGAAGGGGGAGGGTCGAAAGATAGTTGCTTCCAAACGGATCAATAACCTCCAAAGGTATCGAGTTTTCATACTTCACAAGCATATGACGACATGGAAGCCCCAATGAAGACATGTCGGGACAAATACACACATCACCCGGTTTTCCGTAATTTTTCTCATATTCCATTTGTCTCATCATATGTTTTATTGCCCAATGAGAGACGTTGAATTCTATTCCTTGGAGAAAGTTACCATAACGAAGAAATGGAGTCATCCTTTCCATTGAGCTTTTCTCAAAAGCCTCCTTGATCATATTGATATCTTGCTTAAAGTATTGCTCCATTGCCTCGGTGACCGTAACCACATTGCCTTGACCGGATTGGATGAGATCTTTAAATCTCCCATGAGCGGCCTCAGCTGCACTAGTTGCTTCCGTCTTGAAGTGTCTATACCTGTTTGTCCATGCACGTACAAATTTTTCCTTAAACTTATCCAACCATTGAGTCCGACAATACGGTCGGATAAACTTCGTTCCAATCGGCAATAAACTTCTCCAATCTCTTTTCGTACATAACCTCGCAAGAGACCAATAAACTTTCTCCCAATCTCTTAGAAATTCCAACCACTTTTTATGATTTTCCGCATGTTCTTTGTCCACTCGCTCCTTTATCTTGCCTTTCTCATCTTCTTCTTCTTCGGGGGATAGTTTGTTCTTTCGAACATCTTCCTCTAGTTGTACCATCATTCTCTTCTTAATATCCGCCTTTGCGGGTTCAAACAAGGCATGGCAAGTTTTTATCACATTATTACGTATATGATATGTACATAGGAAATTTTGTGCGTCCGGGAAGACGTCGGATATTGCTCTCATTAATGCGGCATCGTTATCGATTACGATGACCATCGGAAGTTGATTTTAGGAAGAACAACTTCAATTGTCGTAATGCCCAATGATAATTATGGTCCCTCTCGTTTTCCATTAAACACCAAGCCAATGTGAATGTTACCTTGTCCGAGGTTTGCCCCACGATGTTGAATAACGGCATATTGTATTTGTTTGTCTTGTAGGTGCAATCCATCAAAAGAACACCACAACATGTATTTGCCAACTGTGAAAGCAACGGATGCGAAATAAATATTTGAAGGGGCTTGTTGTCGGGCCTCTTTTAATGATACGCGTGTAGTTGTGATCCCAAGCTGTCTTCTCAAATTCTTGCATAACGGACCTCCTTCCCATTCCACCCTCCTAATAGTTGCTTGTGCACTATAAATTGTACGTAGAGAAGACACGTTAGTCTCGTCCTTTTCCTTGAAGCCTCGAGAATTTGTCTCGGTTTGATAAGTGCTTTGGTCAATCTCTTTACATCCTCGAACTCAAATCGGGTTTTAGCTTGGCAACTAAGGAGTGACCAACAAAATCTTTCGGATCCCGATGGTTATGACAGCCACACAAAACCTCACAGTCCCAATTGTTCATGTCATTTAAACGGAATACAAGCTTAAAAGGGCAATCATTCTTCCTCGTACGAGTCTTGTATACCCTATTAGTCTTCTTTGGATATACATAATCCTTTCTCTTGTGGCTATTCTTCTCCTTGTATTTCCCACTTCTCTCGCAAGCCATCTCAAAACGCCTATTCGAACCTTCGGTGTTCCTCACCAACACACACATGTTCTTAAGAGCCGTCTCTTTATCCCAAGCGATTGCTTCCTTTCGATCAGTTATTCCCTACATAAGAACAATTTCGCATTCATTAGAAGGTTCACTACTAGCAATCCATTAGTAATGTTCAAGATACTAGGTGAAAAGTATTATTTGGTCACATACCGGAGGGATTTTATAGCATTCCGACGTATCCCGATAAAGCGGCTTTGCATTTGTTGGATCAATATATGGCACCACCTAAGGATCGAATGAAAATTAGTTCCAAACAACATTAAAACACTATCCGGAAACCCGTACCGGCATGCTCGACAATTGTTCCTAAGATAGTCTAAGTTTACCAAAACGGAAGACCAAATTTGAAACCTATTAGGCATATGTGTTTCGTAAGACTACAATAACGGAAGCAATGATCTTGGCATTATCGTAACATATTGTTCCAATAGGTACAAAATTCCGGCATTGTAAAGTAATCGATATTGAATGCCGGAATTTAGCTTTGGAAAACATTTATTCCTGCATGTTTTTTGTAGGTACCGGCATTGAAAAGTTGTAACTTAACAACGCGGGTCTCGTTGTGCGGAGCATTATCGATAGTGATAGTCCCACGCGTAAGTACTAAATTCGGCGTTAATGTTTATTAAGTTTCAATGCCGTTTTTTGGTTTGGGATGGAATTGTTTCTGTATGTTTTTCATTCAATACCGGCATGGTAGACGATAAATGAAACCATGCCGGTTGAATATTCCGTAGTATATTCCTTGTTAGGTAAAAAGGTTAACTCGCACCGGCATAGTTTTTGGTCGAATTCTATGTTAGGTTGATAATTCAAATTGGGGGATATAAGTGTACTCAAGCATGGTCGTAGTATGAATACAATGCCGGTACTTGGACTCGGCATGGTATTCATACAACTACCATATACCGGCACCGAGGTTTTTCAGTTGAAAAAAATGGCGGGTTTAAAGAAAAAAATTGGATTTTTCGACATCTTAACAGCTTTACCTGTGTGTTGGGGATGCTAGTATGTTGTGCAAGTTTACTTTCTTGTGTTGGTTCTTCATGAAACTCTCCATTCTCGTCAAAATCATCATTCAAGGGTGTTGGCTCAACAATGAGTTGCAATTGAGAGTTGTTGTCGTTAGCTGAAGATTCAAGATATGCTCCTTGTTGTAGTTGAGCTAAAGATTCTAAGAAGGCGGCAATCCTCTCTTCACAATCATCCTCCATTTTCCACAAAAAATTTTTTCTCTCAAAATATTTTTCCCTCCTTCTACTCTCACCTCACTCACCTAAAAACAAATAAAACACACACTAATCATTTAACAAAATCTTAAGATTTTACTAATTATTATTAACCACTAAACTCGATTAGTGAGGGGTAGATTAGGATTTAAAAAATACTTAGATAAGGGGTGACCCAGAATTGATATCTGGATCCAGTTTTTGTCCTTTTCTTGTATCCCCCAATTACTTTTTATATCCCCCAATTGCGCGTTCTAAATTTAATGTTTGATTTATATTTTTTATCCTATTGAATTTTATAAATGACAATAGTTACCCTCAAATTTAAATACAAATAATTTTTCATTTTTTTCTAATATTTTGTTCCTTAAATATTATTACTTTTTATTTTCAAACTATTTTATATACCATTTCATTTAATTTTTCAATAATAAAAGAAAAAACGAATATTAAATAGTTACTTTATTTTAGTATGTTTTTTTGTTTGAATAAATAAATATATATATATATATATATTAAAAAGTGGCTTAGGAAAATAATTTTTTAACAATCATAATAATAGTGACAGTTAGTAAATTTAATATTATTTATATTTATATTTAATAGTAAAAATAATTTTTTTTAACCCCATAAAATTGAGTAAAACTATTTTCAGAGATATGTCTGTTTTTGTCATTTGCTACAACAACGATGGTTGAATCTCATATTTTACCACACACTTTGATTGTTGTTTTAATCAGATTTAACTTTAATTAATTTTTTACCAAACGTCTAAATGTTTTTTTCTCAAGGCACAGCACAACAACACGCAGCAGAAAACTGCTTTTAAAAAAGCTGCAGCAATACCAAACTAAGCCTAATTATTGTCCAGACTAGACTATTAGGAGATGTATACCTGAGAGTGACCAGTCTAGTATTATTTCCTTTTGTCATGATCATGATTATGGGGGTCACTTTAGTGCTAAGAAGACTGTTGTTAATATATTGTTGTGCGAATTCTATTGGCCTTTGCTGTTTAAACACTCCCACGGTTAATATATTGTTGTGAACGTTGCTAGAAATTAGAAACCGTTTCTCGTAGGAACATGATGCCTTTGAACCCTATTTTAGTTGTTGAGGTCTTTGATGTGTGGGGTATTGACTTTATGGGTCCATTTCCTAATTCTTTTGGTAACCTATACATCCTTGTCATTGTAGACTATGTATCTAAGTAGACTGAGGCGGTTGCCTGTAAAACTAATGACCATATGGTTGTGATTGAGTTCTTGAGAGATAATATACTTACACGTTTTGGTACACCGCGAGCTATAATTAGTGATGGAGGTTCGCACTTTTATAATGGACCTTTTAGGCTTTTGATGAAGAAATACGGTATTACACATAAGGTAGCTACCTCGTATCATCATCAGACTATTGGTCAGGTAGAGGTTTCAAATAGGGAGAAAAAAATGTATATTAGAGAAAACAGTTAATCCTAATCGGAAATAATGGTCGTCTAGGCTTACCGATGCCTTGTGGCCTTACCAAATCTGCGTTTAACACCCCCATTGGAACATCACCTTATCGACTTGTGTATGGAAAGGCATGTCACTTACCTATTGAGTTAGAACATAGAGCTTATTGGGCTGTTAAGCAGCTAAACTTTTCACTTGACAAAGCAGGAGCCCATAAGAAACTCCAACTCAATGAGTTGGAAGAGATTCAGTAGAGATGCATACAATAGTGCTAACGAGTATAAGAACAACATTAAACTTGTTCATGATAGAAATATTCTAAGAAAGTCATTTTCTCCAGGTAAAAAAGTTCTTCCGTATGATATCCGCTTGCATCTTTTCCCTGGGAAGTTACGTTCTCGGTGGAGATCGAGACACCGGATGGTAGTAGTTATTCGAAGGTTAACGGTCAGAGATTGAAACCCTTTTAGAGCCCTTGCCTACAGGTGATGTTGAGGAGGTCCCTCTAGAGGACCATGTTTACCCTTGATTAACCATCAAGGCGATTTGTATGTTGTATATTATTTTCTTCCTTAACCTCCGTAGAAGGATTGTTACGCTTTACCCAGGTACTATCTTTCCGAATTCTCTCTTTATCGATTCCTAATGTTACTTTACTTTATGATATTGCTCTTTCATTAGAAACATTGAGGACAATATTAGATTTAAGTTTAGGGGTGGGGAAAAAACTTTTTGTTAGCTTTTAGTTGCAATAAATAAACTCCAGAGCCTAGAAATTTATGCCTATTAAGGTTGGCACTGACTAACCAATCTAAGTGTATGGAAGCATTGATAGGTGTCTAAAACACCTAATTTTTTATCTAGTATTTATGCTTTCTTTGCTATTGTCTTTGTAAATTATGTATTTTATGTTTTATTTTGAGTTATTAGGTGTTTTGGAGCCATTTAGAGCGAAATAAGAAGAATCCGTGTATTTTGAGCAGGAAGGGCAAAAGAGTCACTTGACAGGATGTTGGGAGCTCGTCCGCGGATAAGGGGTGACCAGTTGGAGTCCTCATAGAAAGCACTAAAGGCAGGATTTTAGTTATCAGGGGCATCTCAATATTGGGGTGTAAACAACTGTCCCACTTTTTTTGTCCTAATAAGATAGAAAGGAAGAAAATCAGGGTTCCCATTTGCTTTTCTTCCCCAATTCATTCACTGCAGCTGAAATTATGAGAAAGGGGATCTGATGAAAATGATGGAGATGGAATTTGGGTATGAGCTGTCGAAATCATATGAAAGATTTGAGCTGCTGGTGATTTCAGTGAATACTGGTTGGATTCATGCCCGTGATTTCAGTGAATACTGGTTGGAAGACGCAGAGATTGGTGAGATAATGAGTTGCTGCTGATGTTAATAGAAGATAGATTTTTTATGAACTTAGATCGCAGGAGAAATCAAGATGGAAGAAGGTTTGCTGCCATGAATTGATTGAGCTGAGATGGAAATGAATTTAGGGTTTTGTTGTGGAAGGAATCAGGGATCATCTCGTCAAGAAATTTGGGTTTATTCTCAAAATTCAAGATACAAAATGGAGAAGGATCTGGTACAGTTCATATGGAATTGGGTCTGTTTAATACTGAGATTACAAAGGAAGATTGAGGAGCTGTTGTTGGTGATTACTCTTGAGAGCTGGTTGAATGGGTGATGCAGTGGAGATATGTGGTTGTTCTAGCTTGGTGTTGTATGAAATGATGCAACTGGTGCTGTTGAGATGCAGGTATTGGGAAGTTGAAGCTGCGGGACAGATTAGTCTACAAGAATTGGTTGGTGCAGCTGCAGATGATAAGGAATTGCAGGTGGTTTTGGTGATGGCATTGAACTGAGAGTGAAAGCAGATGGATGAAGTGAATAAAGAGAAGATGCAGTTGTTGTTGGTGTCTCTGCTGTGATGATGAGTTATGTTTTGGTTTGACTTTACTGGCCTGGTAGTGAAGAAGTTGAGTTGCAGCTGTTGCTATGAAGTGATGGTGCTGCGGGCATTGTTAGTGGCTGGTATTGAATTGCAGGAAAGATTTGTGGGCCAGTGCAGCTGAATTGCAGCTCAACTGAAGCAAGATTGGGGGCTTAAGACATGTGAGTCTAGAATGAAAAGTTGGAATTGCAGATTGTGCTGTTGTAGTGACGGAGGAAATGGATTTGTTGGTACTGAGCATGCAGGTGAGAGTTGGTGGTAATTCTGATGGGTTTGAAGTGATGATGGTCATGGAGAAGACGGAGTTGTAGGTTTGATGGTTGAGCAATGAGCTGAGCTGAATTGCAGGTATATGTGAATATGGAATTGGTGATTGAGCTGGGTATAGTTGTAAGCTATGAAGAAGAGAAGATGCTGTAACTAGCTATTTCAGAACTTGGTGAGAATTGGCTGAAGAATAGTGGTCTCTATTAAGGTCATGGATATGAATTGAGGAAGCAAAGAGATGCAGGTGGAAGTGGTTTGAGGTTATGCTAGGAGTGGATTATTGCTACTTGTTTGATGATGTTGGTTCGAGAGTGAGCTGCAGTTGCATGGAAACTGGATTTATTGCCTTCATAGATGTATGTTAGGATTGATACAACTGCAGGGAGTGAAGGAATGTCCAGAAATTTGGCCGGAAGTCACAGAAACAGGGGAGACTAGGCTGTTCTCGGATTTGGGCGACTTGACTCACTGATCCAGTAGCTGACTTAGATGGACTTGGACATGTTGGGCTTCACCGATGGGCTAGTTCAACAACTGACATTTGGACGTGACTTACTGAAGATGAAGGCAGAGAAAGTATATAAAGGAAGAGTTCTATTCTAACGATGATCTTAGCTTCTACTTTTATTTTAGGGTTTAGAAACATGATAGGTTTTCTCTTCCTTCTTGTTATGAACTCCATTATGATGTTTACCTAGTTTTTTCTTGGTTAAGGAATAAGTTGGAATTCCAAACATGATTTTTATGCAATAAATTAGTTTGTCTCCATGCTTTATCGTTTATGATTCACTATTGATATTGTCTTATGATTTGATTGCTTGTTTGGTCGAGTCTAGAATCGATTGAGTTTGTTTCATCTCTATTGCTAGATTAGGATTTGTTATATGCAAAATTGATAAATTCCTGATTACAAGTAGCATAATTGTGATTATTGCTTGTAGTGATACATCCTAGTAGTCACAAGTGAATCTTAACCTTTGTTAAATCGGATTAGTGCTTTTACACGTTCGATTTCTTTGATTAGCCTGATTTCATAGAACTTAATGCATCTAGGGAATTAAACTTGAGTAGTGCTTTTACACGTTAGGTTGTTCTCTCGAGATAGAACTCATACTCGCATCTTTTAATGTGTTTGTTGATGACAAGAGGAAATTAGCGGGATATTCTTGCGATCAAGGTATCCAAGGGCTTTTGATTAAGTTGAGATTAAATTTCAATTCTAATTATTTTTTCGAATACATGTTTGTGAATGAAAACTGATCCTTGATCAATATCTTCATCTAATTGATTTGCGTGCTTTATTCCTTTGTTTGCTTTTAGTTTTGTTTAGTTACAAAAATTACAAAATCCCCCTTGTTGTTTATAGGAAACCAAAATATATTGACAACCCAAGACCTCTCTGTAGGAACGATCCTTTCTTACCCTTGCTATATTATATATTTTAAGTTGTGAGAAAGTAATATTATTTTTGACGCATACGACAGCGATCAAGCATCTTGGTTGTAGGAGTTAAGGAACCAATCTGAGTGGATGGAAACATCTAAATAGAGTTTATTCATAAAAGCACAGAGCTTGGGTGTTAGAAATAACATGGTAGTTTCGCCATATCTCGTTGAGTCCTTTTCACTTTCTGTTTTTGTTTTGTTTTCTTTTAAATATGTTTTTCTAAGTGATTTGGTGGGGCACACGAATCAAGTTGTTACCAGTGCTAGGGTGAAATAGAGTGATTGAGTTACCCAAAAAAAATGGAAAAAAAAATTGAGACCAGACCATCAGACCAACCAGAATAAATTCAATAAAGTCGATCGCTGGTCCCCTTGTATATGACAGTTGTGTTGACCTAGAGTTAGGATTATCGACCGTTGGTCCCCTTGTATATGCCGATTGTGTTGATATTAGTCGACCAGGTATCTCAGTCCATTAGGATAGGTTCATCTTGTCGAGTGGCCTTGGATAGATATGGAAAACACCGTTCACCTTTGTTAACATCGAAAACCATCTACGTTTTCTCTATATCCATCTTCTTGATCTTTTCATGTGATTGGTTTGACTCCGGATATTGATGTCCATAGTGCAACTATCTGAGTAGAGCTCTGTCACTTATATATTAATTTTAGAGTGCTTGAGTGCAAACTCGTGTACAACAATTGGAATTTCGCATCAGGTTACTTCCTCTTGTATTTAATGAGAGTATGCCAACCAAGGAGATTCTTTAGTGCTTTTCAAGGTTCTGCGTAGATAACTAGGGTCTGTAGTAAAGGTTTTGTGGGTACACCTATGGTAAACCCTCCCGAGACTATAACTCGGCCACTAGGGCCACCTAGGGGTTCAAAGGCTTGTTGCACACGCTAAGTGCAATCGCGATGCCTGTGACAGTGAGTTAGGATTTTATTTTCTAAATTAGATTCGCTCGAGGACTAGCAAATAATAAGTTTGAGGGTATTTGTACTTATTATGGTGTTTTACGTGTTTGTAGGTATTTTTGGAAAATTCGGCTCGAAAAATTACTCGGGGCACCCCTTAGGACAACTGATAAACAGACCCCCACTTTGGATAAGGGGCACCCATAGGATATTCGCACCCCAACTGATGTATAAGGGCTGACCTTCTTCACGGTTTAAAGATATTTGTTTTGGCGGGAAAAATAATCAGTGCATGCGTATTATTCTGTGAAGAAATTTGACGTGATTTTTGGTGAGATTTTCACGGGATAAGATTAAAAGTGAGTTGTCTCATCAAAACAGAAAAGGTACATGTCTTGGTTTCGTTAACAAATAAAGATTACGTGCAAACACGATAAAACAGAGGAGAGAAGATTTATCGGGATTTCTGTGTTATTTTTGGGAAGCTATCTTTTGTAAGAAGCGTGTTTGATGTTCTCTGAATAGTGTAGCATCGTGTTGAAGTGTGATTGATACCTGCAGACGCGTGAAGAAACAATAATAGGAAATAATCCCGTGAAAATAAAATTTATTCATTACAGAGATTTTGGGATTGATTTCAGAGGATTCTTGGTGCAGTTGTGTATATAAAGGGTGTTCGGAGGTCAGAGAGGGGGACAAAGAGAATTGTGAGCAGTTTAGAACATTACAAAGCCAGGAAAATTGGAGTTGCAGAAGAACAATTTGATGCTGGTGAAGAACATACGAAGAACATAAGACATTCAAGGACAGTCGTTGTTCAACAGTGCTAGCACAATTATCTTTTATCGCTCTATGTAACAATTGAGTTTGTAACAAATATAAGTGTTACAAACCTGGTTTTATTATTTGTTCTCCCATTTCATTATTGTGAACACCCTTTGAGCAATAAAAATGAATTTTGAGCGTGTTTCCAAAGATGATGAGCTAAACCCATCCTCCGGGGCGACAGATGAAGCTATTTCGCCAATGAAAAGTGGTATTTTATATTTTATTTTATTTATGCAATTATTATATGATTATTTGCCTAGATAAATAAATTTATAAAATGGTTTTTGTTAAGCAATTGTTATTTCAATTGATAGAGCATGCTTAGACCAGGGTTTTGATGTCCCATACTTTCGATAAACAATTGTTATTTCTAAAAAATCAAGTTTTGCAATATTTAGAATCAATTTGAACGCATGATTTGCATGATTATAATTAGAGAATTTAAATCACTTTGATATTGGTAAATAGTGGAAACCATAACCCCAGTTTCCTCCATAACTTTCACAAAGCTTCTTATTTTTGAGTTTGCTACATTTTTAGTTTTAAAATTAAGTCTAAAATTTATTTATTGAAAATCACATCATGTTCTTTGTTGGACCAAGGGAGTACAACTCTTGAATCCCTTGACCCAATTGTACAACTCTTGGTTGTGAGGGATTCATTGTATCCTGAAAGCATTATTTCATTGACCAATTGTACTCGCCAATTATTTGGGAATATTCGAATATATTTGCTGAAAATAATCGTAAGGCCATGAAGCCAGTGATACAACATTCTTTCCGTTCTTTGTTTTTCATCCTCTGGTACCCAAATTTTCCAATAGTTTTTATCAAATATTTTTTTGACAATGGGTATGAAACTGATTCTGGTGTTTTTGAATTTCGTAAGGACGGGTGATGGCTGTTTTTCGGAAATGAATAATTACATCTGCCGATTTGTTTTTGGAGATGTTTAGTCTTCTGGAAAGTTTTGCGAAATGGTTGTTGTTTAGGGAGAATATTGGGATATAATATTGGCTTTATCATACTTCATTTTTTTTACTATATATCCATAAGCAGGGGTGAGCATGGATCACCGAACCCGCCAAACCAACCCAATTCACCCGTAATTTTGCGAGTGGACACCCAACCCGCCAATTTGTGGGTTGGACATGGATGCAAATCTAAAAACCCAACATATATTGGGTTGGATGCAGGCACAAGTCCGAAAATCCATTGGACACCCGCACCCGATAGGATAAGGAGTTAATAGTAAAATTTAAAAAATAGATAAGGATATCTTGTATTCCGAAGTTCATTTGGAGGATTCTTCACACAAACAACGGATACTTAAGGCATTTTATTATAATTTTAGCATTGCTATGTTATAATAAGAAGGCACAATTAGGAGATACTCTCACAATTGGGGGATACTCACGGCTATATAGGGCTGGATTTTGGCTAAAGGGGTATTTTTAATCTGGTATCCTCTCAAGGTCCTAAAACAATTTCAATACCCATATTAATTTTTATATGAGAAGTTTAATTATCGTTTCTCATCATGTGACGAATTCAGCATCCTTCTCAAAAATCCCGCTTGCTCTAGAATCACAATACTCATCACAAGCTCTACACTCTCGCATGCGGCAAAGAAAAATAGACATGATGTTGTATGATATTATAGGTCTGGAGGCTAGTCAATGTAGATGTAGATGAAGTTCAGAATATGTATATAGTGTTCAGAATGGGTAGAAAGCTGGTTCCTGGGAGATAACCAGTATTCTGAGGAGAAATGACTTTACACTTTGATGATAAGTGCTTGGATCATTAGGAAAGACAGATGCGATGTGGTATTCCAGGGGGTCTCTCTTAACCCTTTTAACTCCATGCAAAAAATACATTATCATCTGCATTTTTCACCTGCATGAATCATGCATTAATAACAATGATTTTAATTCTATCATGATATCACAGTGGCAACCACCTTTGCTTGAAGTTTTCAAATTTAATGTTGATGCTTCTTTCAGTTATGAAACTAATAAGCTTGGAACTGGCATTGTGTTACATACAAATACTGGAAATTGTGAAGGAATCAAACGAAGTTTCGCAGATGGAGTTATGAGTCCTGAAGCTGGACAATGCATGGCCATACGTGAAGCTTTAATATGGGCGAGAGAGAAGCAACTCATGAAGATTCATATAAAGGATGACGCAAAGCTAGTCATTCAATCAATTACAGAAGATGTTCTCATAATCCAATGGGAAAAAAGAAACATTCTGAAGGAAATAAAAAAATTACGTTTAAGTTTTTTGCATTATAATTTTTCTTTTGTTAGTAGGAGGGGTTCAAGTAAATGTGCGGTCATCGCAAAGTCTCGTTAGAGAATCAACTACAAACATAATCCTCTTTAATAATTATCCTGCAGATTTTTTTAGTCTCCTGGCAAGAGACAATAACAATTTGAGTAGATAATTCTCTTTAACAATTTCTTTTATCACAAAAATAAATAAATCAACGGTGAAATAAAAGAAGAAGGATTTAAGGTGATATCGATTGGCGAAGAAGAAGTGGGAGACGGTAGTGGTAGAAAAAAGAAAATTCGTGTTCTTAGAGTTTTGACTAGTGAGGTGGATAATATATATATATATATATATATATATATATAGGGTGTAAAAAAAATGTCAAAGATGGTATTTAGGATTTTTTAAAATTTATTTGGGTGGTATATATAGAATAATTAAGGATGAAATTTAATATGGATGGGAATTAGGGAAGATTTTTGTTATAGGGAAAGCTAAAATGTTTAAGGGGAATGCTGACTTTCCGGTCAAACGAAATTGATTAAGAATAACTTGGGTGGGAATAAAAAAAACTAAATAATCTTCCATCTTCAGCACAAACTCCCGGTGTTCAGTGCTCGGCTTCCTCTTGGCCTTGCATATATTTTTATCTCGTGATGGTATCCTCTGTATATTACTTCTCCATGAATTGATTGTTCACTTTTTCCCTTATTATCTGGTCTTTCTTGAACACATTTGAAACAAAGAAAAATTTTATCAGTACCCATTTGGGTTCAATTACGATTAAACCATCGGATTGCCGTAATAATAAGTTTATGATCTTATGAAAATCAATCATTCGGCAGAAACATGGTTTTCACGTTTTGTTCCCCGTAAACTTAATTTATAACACAATGATTAATTTTCATTAACTGATCACACAGTTAATCTAGTTTGTTATTATGACCATGTCATTGCCAAAGCGTCAAAATAATGATAACCTTCATATTCATATGCATTCTTTGCATTCCATTGTGACATCTTTCTGATAGCGCCCATTGTTTGTACCCAGATATATTTCAAGGCACTAAACACGATGATTTTGATGATTGATGTGTAATTGGGTTAAGTTACTAATGAAGAAAAAATAAGAAGACAGATTTAACGTGGTTCAGCAATTGATGCCTACATCCACGGATAAATTCCCCTTAGGGAGAGATATTTTATTGATAAGAATTACAATGTTTTTCTCTGATTCTGAAAACATCTCATTTTCCTTCTACCAGGGTGTCCCTATTTATACAGCTGAATAATTAATTTCAAGATAAACTTAAATAGCATTAATCTCCCTGCATGCCTCATGGAATTAACTGTGCATGAAACTGCCTGCATGCCTCCTTGAATTAACTCTGCATGAAACTGCCTGCATGCCTATTGACTTGCCATGCATGCCTCCTAGCATTAATCTGCCCTGCATGCCTCCTTGTATTGATTTGCGAGCCTCCCGTGTATTTTATACACGGTACAAACATCGCCCCCTCTTAACCTCCAACTTGTTGGGGGTTAAGAATTTGGTTTTCCTTCGCGTCGATCGTCGATGACGTAATCTTGATCGCCCCCAAGCGTGAGTAGAGACATTACAAAGACGCCCCATTTGTGATAACTTTGCAATAAAATTTGCTCACGTGCTAGGTGAGACTTTTTGCCACGTGGTGGACTTGTGATGCTCGATAGCTAGTCGAGTCTTGAGTAGAATGTAGTGTGTGCTTGCGACTGGGGCAAGGCTTTTTGCTCGCAACGTAACAAGGCTAGCGCTTGCTGCTCGGGAAGGATGGATGTTGCTTGTGTTGAGTACGAGTCTTTGGACTAATATCGGGCACTGGGCTCGTGTTCAGACGAGACTTTATGCTTGCCAAGATGCAAGTCTTTCATACTCGCGTGCAAGACGAGATTTTATGCTTGCGATAAAAGCAAGACTTATGTGCTCACGTGCAAGGTGAGGCTTTAGGTGCTTGCGAAGTGATGCAAGGCTAAATATTGAAGGGTCTATGCAATCCTCACCTCGAACTCGATCATGTCGCTATCCATGAACCACGAACTCGATCATGTTGCTGCCCCAAGTACATATAAAAGTTTCTCGAACACAGAAATTTTTGCTTCCATGCTGTAGGGAATTGAAAAATGGTTCTAACGAGCAAAAATCACTCAATTCGGACTTCAAAGGAAGAAGTTATTGTGAAACAAGATTTGGATGAAGCGAGTGCGTTCGCTGGCGTGGCGTGATGACAGTGCAGAAGCGCTGACGTGTTACTGCTGACTGGGATGGCATGGCTGACGTGGCACCCGAACGGTACTGATTTTTGCATGGAAATTCGTGGCATGATTTTTGAGCTTTTGACGCACCTATCTCAATGATAAAATACGATTGTTTTACACGATCCCCTTAGTCGGCGCCAATGTTTGTACCCAGATATATTTCAAGGCACTAAACACGATGATTTTGATGATTGATGTGTAATTGGGTTAAGTTACTAATGAAGAAAAAAAAATAAGAAGACAGATTTAACGTGGTTCAGCGATTGATGCCTACATCCACGGATAAATTCCCCTTAGGGAGAGATATTTTATTGATAAGAATTACAATGTTTTTCTATGATTCTGAAAACCTCTCCTTTTCCTTCTACCAGGGTGTCCCTATTTATACAGCTGAATAATTAATTTCAAGATAAACTTAAATAGCATTAATCTCCCTGCATGCCTCATGGAATTAATTGTGCATGAAACTGCCTGCATGCCTCCTTGAATTAACTCTGCATGAAACTGCCTGCATGCCTATTGACTTGCTCTGCATGCCTATTGACTTGCCCTGCATGCCTCCTAGCATTAATCTGCCCTGCATGCCTCCTTGTATTGATTTGCGAGCCTCCCGTGTATTTTATACACGGTACAAACACCCATGTTTCACCTCTAGTCCCATGAATTTTACAACGAGACTTTATTTGTTATTTGTTGTTTTTTTTTTTGATTGGCAAATTTCACGATGAGAATTTTCTTTCCCATTTAGTTTGAACTTGAATCCCCGTTGAGATTTTGGCATATTAGATACAACAATAATAAAGCATGGGTATTGGTCTAAATATCCAAAGGAATAGAGGAAATGATATGTAAAATGCTCTCAATCCAATAGACCAAAAGTAACTCGCTGATCTGTTTAAACTTCTTGTAATATAATCAATCGATTCATCTCTTGTAGCTGGTAATTGTTGGGGAGACTTGCCAAATCCGAGCCGCTATGTGCAATACGAAAACTACACGAGCAATTAAACACAATGCGGAAATAACACAACTATGATGATATAAGAAGCAATCACACAACACCGACAATTACGTAGAAAAACCCCTCCAAGGTGAAGGGTAAAAAACCACGGGCAAATCTTCCACTATAATAATAATGGGTTACACAATTCTCCCAATTTGGGGATAACAACAACTTCAAGGTGCATATAGTACTTGGATAACCAATTTGTCTAATTACACTCACCACTAAGGTGGATCAACAATTCATTCACCAATAATATGAGATTCACTATCAATTTGAGAATATCAATAGTAAGAGATACTTACTACTAGGATTTGAACAAACCCTAGATTTTCCCCCTTTTGAAGAGATGTGGAAATTGATCAATCAATCTTCACCACACTATCCAAACGGACCCTTCACAAAGAACCCTTCTTCTTCCTCTTCAAGATCAACTCAAATCATCACCAAAGATCAACTCTAATGGTGGCTACACACTATCTCTCTTACTCCCTTTCACTGCCGCCTCCTTTCTTTCTTCACGACATGCAAAGAAGATAACACGTGAAAACAAAACATCTACTGATGCTTGTTATAACCTAACAAGGCACCTACTACCTTTCTCCCTTAAATGGAGGGGAAACACATATGTTGGACCATAAGTTGTGACCGGCCCAACAGTAATTGACACCATAAAACTAACATGAACATAGTACCTGATTGAATGCACATTTTAGTGAAAAGCGAAAAGGAAACAGACCAAGATTGCAAAGTGTTTGATGGAGAAAGCTAGACGGCTTGTGTTGCCGACTTGCCATGTTTTAGTGTCTGTTGTGGTGCTCACAAACACACCAATGATTGAACTCATAGTGATTGTTGTTCTTGCTAATAATGTCGATGCCATTATGCTGTTTCTTATTGTTTGAACAGCTAAAACGCCGTTCTTGTTTGGATCTTACAGTTACTGATCTACAAAATCTGACAGTGGACAATAAGTTGTTAGATATAACTGAATTCTTCCTTAAATATTTTTATTTCTGCCTTAGTAGTCCATAATCAACACCGTTTGACCAGAAGTCAGCTTTCCCTATAACAAAAATCTTTGGGAAAATGGGGATGGAAAATATATAAAACCTTTTTGGAAGATAATATGAAAATGATTTACAATTTTCCTTATTAACATCGGCTCCGGATCCCCTGTCCCGGCTTCCATATCCCCCATGTCCCACCAATCACAATAAACCACGTGTCAAGCATATAACCACCTAATTAACGCCGTTAACTTTGAAGCAGCGGTGTTCATCGTCTTCCCGAGCTTTAGATTTTTATACATATTTAGATTTGATCTTTTTTTTTCTTTGATTATCATAAAATGATGAAGACTCTTAAGGTTTATAAAATTAGATAATCAGATTCCCCAAAATTACATTTCGATTAGGACTTTTATTACAATGACTACTATTAAATCCTTAATAGAGTTTTCAAAGTGGGTTATTTTGTTTTTGGTACTCAAGTTTTGACCAACTTTGCTGTTTGGTCTAACATTTGTCCAGCTTGGTGTTTGGTACCTGGAAAATACGTTGACCCGAGTTGACTACGTTAAATATTGACTTCTGTTTAGTAATTGCAAAAAGAATTAAATAAATCTAATAGCTAAACAAATTTACTCTTGTACCCTTAACTTCATTTCTTTGAATCCAACAGTTTACTCGCCGATATATAAATCCGACAGAGTTATATCCTCAAATTTGATCAATTAAGCCATAATTCCAACCCATTTGTTTGAATCCTTCCACGCACAATCATTCATTCATATACAACTCGTATCACAAAAACCCTTTTCAACAACAATATCCCCATCTCTCAACAATAATCAAAGATCTCGCCGATTCAACAACCTCTTCCTAATATTGTTGAATCAATTGAGATTCAACAGCAAATCACAGCATCCCAACCCTCTTCCTTGCTATGTTCTTAAGGTTCTTCAAACCTTAACCTTCTCCCAATTGATTTGTTGAATCAATTTCACCAAATTTAGATTCATCTCACCCATCTTCAGGACTGCAACAACATTTCCAATTTGTTATTATTTAATCAAAATTGTTAAATTGAAACGCTTAGTGAAATTTCCTATTAGATTGATTCTTCCATGAACCAAAATTGGAACCCGACGATGAATCGAACATCAATTCTTCTGTCATTCAACCATAAGATCATTCATACATCGAAATCCTTAAAATCACAAGAGCATCTCCACTTACTCGTGGTGAAATCAGAATCCACTCACAAACCCCCAAATTCATCTTTCATTGATGTAAACCATAATTTCAATCCATTGCTAGAAATCCACAAATCCCCAAATTCATCTTTCATTGATCAAGACCAAATCTCAATCAACTGTCCAGTGACTCAAAGCAAACCCATTCCTTCTACCGGATAAACAATAAAAAACCCATATGAACACTTAGAATTCAAATCTGAGGCAAACCAATTTACAATTCTTCTTCTTCTTCTCTATAATTGTATCATTATTCTTTCAAATCATCAATCTCTACTGCCAATTGAACGAAGCTCTTGTAGTTTTGAACCCTAATTCTTCTCCTCAACGTTCCAGGGCTTAAATCCCATCACAAATCCATAACAGCTTCAGTTTCTACACTGATTTGTCATTCGCAACAAAACCCTAACCAATTCCATCTGTCAATTTCATCAGTAACAACTTCATCTCCAACTAATACCCATCTCAGCAACTTTTATATTCAATATTTTCTGCACATATCTACTTCCTCTACAGAAGTATTCAAATCCATGATTTCTTATTATTTACTAAAAATTTCTACTTTAAACCCCGACTGGATCGATTCCGCCATGAACCAGAATTGAAACCCAAAGATGAATTGAAACCCTAATAAAACTTTTCATTGAAAACCTCAATTTCTCAAAACATCAAAACCCTAACTAAGGACATAACTATACCCCAATTCTTCTCTGGAAAAAATAAATAGAGTAGAAACTAAAGGATCGAGATGGCAGTAGCAGAAATCTAGATAAGAGATAGGATAAGAATTCCTATCTGTGTTGTGAATTAATCCTATATCTGGTTATGCAGAGTTGTGGAGTTTTTGGAGGCGGCGGAAGAAGTGAAGTAGAATATGAATTGGGGATGGGGAGTCAAGAAGACTTTTTAGGTAAAATAAAAGGACAAAAAAGTAAATTAAACTAGTATTTAGATTTAATTTATTTTTTATAATAATTATCATACGGAAGTCGAATTCTAACCAAGTCAACCCGGGTCAACGTTTTTTCCAGGTACCAAACACCAAGCTGGACAAATGTTAGACCAAACAGCAAAGTTGGTCAAAACTTGAGTACCAAAAACAAAATAACCCTTTCAAAGTTATACAACTATCGATCATATCATGGAGGAAGAAACAAGTAGTATTAGTACAATAGACTTGGTTAAGGACTATAATGGTGGTATTGCATCAAACAAACAAAAAAAAAGGACTTTAATGGTGATAATAAGAACATCGTTCAATATGCAATAACAATTCTATGAATTAAGACTGCTCAAGTTCGAAGTGTTGAAAAGCAGAGAAAAAGAATGGCCATGTAAGAATCACTATCCTACTCCTATTGTCAGTAATATCGCTGTATCTTAAAAATTGATAAGCATATATCTTTTCGTACCTTTTCTCAATTTTGATAAAAATCATAATCAAGAGACAAGATTAGAGAAAAATAAAATAAAACCAGATACTTTCCCTAACCTAGTTTAATTGGGGGCATCCCACTAGAGGACAAAAAAGGTCACCCAAACCTAATTTGAGTCACCCCTTATCCAAATTACCCCTTATTTATTTAGTGATAATCTCATTTAGTTAGTATTAATCTTATTTAATTAGTGATAATCTCATTTAGTTAGTATTAATCTTATTTAATTAGAGTTTAACCATTTTTTTTGTTTTTTCAAAATTTTCGTTTGCAGTTTCCTGTTCTTCTTTTTCTTCGTGCAGATTTGTATGAAAAGTCGTCATGGTATTTTTCAATTTTTTTAAAAACTATGACGACTCTAAAGAGTCGTTACTGTTTCAATGAAACGACTCTAAAGAGTCGTTAATGTTTCCACTAACGACTCTAAGTGTCGTTACTGTTTCAATGACGACTCTAAAGAGTCGTTAATGTTTCTCGTTAACGACTCTTTGCGATCGTTATTCAAAACAACGGCGTTAACGACTTTTGCGTCGTTATTCAAAACAACGACGCTTTGGGTCGTCATTGAAAACAATGACGACTCTAAAGTGTCGTTATTCAAAACATTAATGACCCTTTAATACGGTCATTGATTTTTAAAAAAAAACAAGGGGTAAAACAGTATTTTCACCGTCGGTTTAATAAGTCCCTGAAAATTTTGGGGTGCAAATATAATGTTAGGGCCCCTAATTAATATTTGTGGCCCCCAATTAAACCAGGTTTCCCTAATTATACAGACAACAGTTCCTAGTATGAGGAACACGGAGAAGATTTTGTGGACCTGTTGGATGGGATATTTTCATTTGTATTGTTGGACACCCGTGGCCGTGACAACAGTTTCATTGTTGCCCGAGATGCAATTGGGATCACCTCCCTCTATATTGGTTGGGGACTGGACGGTATGTCTCTGATTGACCTGCCTATTTAGGTGCAGCTTCTTTTGTTTATAGGAACTTGATTGCCGGTAAATACTCAATGCTCAATAATTGGCGGCTGTTATTTGTCAGGTTCGATATGGGTTGCGTCAGAAATGAAAGGACTGAATGACGAATGTGAACATTTTGAATACTTTCCTCCCGGTCACTTGTACTCAAACATACAAGGCAGTTTCCGAAGATGGTACAACCCGGGATGGATATCAGAAACTATTCCCTCTACTCCATATGATCCATTGGTTCTCAGACGTGCTTTTGAAAAGGTAAGTTAATTTGAAGCATTTCGAACATGGTAATGAGCTTGAAATGGGAAATCCCTGTAAATTTGATTGCAACTCACGTCCCAATAAGACCCAACTCTTATGCAAATATCTAAAGAAGTAATCATGTTTTTATAGGCTGTCATAAAGAGGCTAATGACTGATGTACCTTTTGGAGTTCTGCTCTCGGATTTGTTCCTTAGGCTTGGAGAACTATTCTTTATGAATAAAGATCTTAGATGAGGATAAATATTATTGATTAGTAAGGATCTTAAAGAGAACAATTGGCAAGAGTTAAATCTGAAGGCATATTATTTTCTTTGAATGAGATTAGATTTTTGTTTATCCACAAGATTAGACACAGCCACACGAATGCAAATACGGATAGATGCAAGTCTGGTCTGGTCTATCAACTAGAAAAAAAAGGTTTAAAATGGTTTAGAACATGGTTTGACAATGATTACCTGAACATGGTTTAGGAAAAGACGATCTGAACATGGTTTGAGGAACATTGATTGTTTACGATGCCGATTATTTTCCATTACGATGAATTAGGACTGCACAAATTTAATTAGTCATCCTACTAGTGTTTTAAGTTAGTAAATGTTAATTAGGAAAGACACATGTAATAAATTTATTCGCGGATACAGAGGGTACAGACGATCTAGACGATCCAGAGGTCGGTTGTAGTTGTACCAAAGAAGTCTTCTCTTAGATAAGGAAAGAAATCAACAAAAAAAGTATTCTCGTAAACATTATCATTAATTGCTCTAATTCGGGATATAAACCACAAGGAACGAAATCAAAATCATTAATTGCTGTAATTAATTATAATTATTAGGAAGGAAATCAAAAAATATACTGTATTTTCTAATTCTCTATAGTATTATCTTCATTACATTGAGGTTATAAATACGGTAAAGTTATTGAGAGTACTCTCGATCATCGTCAACAGGCTTCTTTAGGTACACTAATGGCTGCAGTTTTGGGCGTAGGCTGGTTATGGGCACTAGTTATCAGTTTGATTTTTAGTTACCATGTAATAATACTAGTGGATGGACGTGTGTCTATGCCCATTAGCTTATCGGAAGAGGAGGACTTGCAGTTAGACGCACAGCTCAAGAGTCTAAATAAACCTCCCACAAAAACAATATATGTCAGTGTTATGTTTTTGAAAGATGTCATAGCTTCAAGTCTTTATCAAAATATTTTGAATTTTTGAATGCATGCATACATGGAAAATATAATGTATTGACAGAATATATTGCTTGTTTTTCTTTTCTTTTGTATATTAAGGCTGACTGGGGTGGTATCTATGATTGTATTGAATTCCACAAACAACCTGCTTTCGATCATCCCCTGGTAAAAAGGCATAAAACTCCGGTGAGATAACATAATTTTTTACTTCTCTTTTCTTTTAATTTCCTTGCTTCTTTTGAAGTATATTTCCTTTTTTTTCTTTTCGACACCATCCTTTGATTCGATTGTTGATCATTTATTTTTTATCAAATTTTAAGTATGTCGGTTGTTGATGATTTATTTATTTTTATTCACAAAATGTTTAGATAAGCAGTGGATCATTCTACCCAAAATTGAAGAAGCCATTTCTTTGCCCAATTGATGGGTGCCCGAAAGGAACAGTTCCCATTCGTAGGACAACCAAAGAAGATTTAATAAGAGCCAAGTCCTTATCTCCATTAGCATCGGACGCCCGTCGTCGTGTACAGTATGTATGTATCCATATTTTATCATTTTTCATGTTAAAATTTCCATATTTATTCCTACATAGTAGCAATAAAAAGTGTTACTTGTTATCAATGGCCAATAAATAGTGTCAAATGGTGTACGACCAATGTGTTTTGGTTTCAAACCCTATGTTGTTCAAGGCATAAGCTGCCCGCGGTGTTTAGGGTAAAATACTGAGCTGCAGCAGCGTATTACTATAGTAATTACATAAAAATTTATCATGTAAATTATATATCAAATTAGTTAACAAAAATAGCTGATTTATTGTGTCAATGGTATTATACAGTATCGTTAGCTGTCAGGATTTGTAAAATTTTTTATGTATAATAGATAAGTAAATGAATTGAATTGATTAATCATAATATACATGATAACTGATTAGTTTAATCATAATTAGAAAAATCCTTTATTTATTTTCTTTAAAAATTGAATTGAATTTTATTTTTATTTTCTTTAAAGCCTTTAAACCTTCATTTTTTCATCTCTTCTTTGAGAGTATATTCATAAGATAATTAATTATTTTAAAATTTTACTTATTAGTAAAAAAATTACCAAGATCATTTATCAAAAATATATAATCATAAGTCGTAAGTGTTCTTCTTCAATTAAAAAAGACCAACTAAATATATTTTTTGTTTATATGAAATTGTTAATAAACCAGAGAGCAGGTATGTCTCTTGTAAAAGAAGGCCAAACGTTCAACGGAGGCGGCGGGCAAGTTGATGTTTGGAATCCCAAAGTAGTGGACGACCAATTTAGCTCCGCAGAACTTTCCCTTAAAGCGGGGCCAGATGACCAGGCCAATGAAATCAAATTTGGATGGATGGTGTGTTGTCGTCATTTTCCTAGTCAAATATTTATTTATTATTTTTTTTTTTAACTTGAAGTGATTAATCAGAGTTCACTTTGCTGCTATCAGGTAAATCCTCAGTTGTACGGTGACAATTTGACTCATGGTTTTGTATATTGGACGGTAAGTATAAAAAAAAAAAAAAAAATTGTTATGTTCTTTTTGAATAATTCCGCTTCTGACTGGATGGTTAAAATTGATATATTGATATTGATACATACAGGCTGACGGTGGTCGCGGGACAGGATGCTATAATCTTCTTTGCCCTGGTTATGTTCAAGTTGACACACGTCTTACTCCTGACCTACCTTTCGAAAATCCTCCCAGAGTCGGTCCCGCCACATTTGGATCAACAGCAGAGATATCTCCTCAGATGTACCTCCAGAAAGAATCGCTAGATGATGCGATCATAAACCAAAGAAGAAAAAGAAAGAAAAAAACCAAATTTTGGGTTTAATCATGTTAGAACGTAGATTGGAGGAGACTAAAATTTGGTCAGACGCTACACCCCAATCAGGCGCAACTCCAAAATGCGTCCCATTTTATTTTATTTTTATTGTTGGGCGCCCCAATCAGGCGCAACCAAACAAATGCGTCCCAATTTTTTTTTTTTTTTTTTTTTTAGTTCGGGCGTAACTTTGTGTTACGCCCCATCAGGCGCAACTTTAATCTACGCCCGACCAAAACTAAACCAAAGCCAATATAGTGCGGTTTTTAGTTATAATCGATATTTGATCGATAATCCTCTCCATTTGTCTGTGTTTCGACCAAATTTTTAGTTTTGGTCGATGACTGTGGATGCTCTCATAGAACCTACCTTTACCCTATAATTCTTGACTACGTTAATTAGGAGAATAAAAAATGAACATATTTATTGTGATTTGTGAAAGCTTCTCATGTTGTCCTCTATTGCAGGAACCAGAGACCGGGAGATGGTGGTTGACCCTCGAAAATGAATTTAAAATGGGATACTGGCCCAGTGAGTTATTTCCACTTTTAAAGTCTGGTGCTGATTCGATATATTGGGGAGGTCGTGTTAAGTCGGGTAAAGATGGAAACGTTCCGCCCATGTGCAGTGGTCAATTTCCAGGGACAAATCCTGACACGTCTGGTTATTACATCGATCTTAAGTATAAAGACAAGGATAATCAAGTCTTAAAACCTGACAATCTTGAACCCACAAATGATTGTGAGCAGCTTTACGTCACAAATTATTACGCGAATATTAATACGATACTCTTTGGAGGAACCGGAGGTGACGCTAGCTTCTGTTAATCATAGTTGAGAAAGTTCGATTATTTTATTTGTTTTCTTTCATAATTTTTTTTTAATCTTCATAAAAGAGGAAAAACCTCATGACATTACATAAAGTTGTATGGAAACAATTATATGATTTTTCAGTGTCATTACACTATCATCTGATTCAAAGTATCTCCACCAATTTTTGACGGTCTATCTTAATTTTATAGACTTAAAAACCGTTTTAGAATTCCAAAAGGACCAAATGGTAACACAGGGTCTAATTAGTTTTCAAACAAAACTAATTTGTTTGACTGCACAGAGCAGTGGTTGGATTAAATCCAACCCCATGATTTCATGAACATGTAGGTCTAGCTTACATGAACGAAGTTTTTCAAATTAACAATATCTTACGCCTAAATTTAAGTAACAGAGTCTTGAGTAACAATATCTTGAGTAACTGTGGTTTTCTGAACGAGTCTTTTGATGTCTGGATCGGGATGTAACGGACCGAATCGGCATCGGAGTCTTTGTAACAATGTTTAAGTTGATGAACTCAGTAGCGATGATCTTGAACTGCTAATAAGTTGATGTTCTGTTATATTCTTCTTCTGTAAGCAGTAAGCCCGCTGGATTGAACGTCAGAGCAACAGGATCTGCCGGAGAAAATCATCACCCAACTTGTAGCAATCGAACAAATAGTGACAAGAAAATAAATAGCTATTACAGAGACACAAAGCCAAATAATCCTAAAATTAAAAGTAGCAACCAAACACAGACCAGATTTAAAACCTAGCTACATCAGATCACATAATCCTAAAACAAAACCAAATAAAATTCAAACAACACCATCATAGGAGAAAACTCCCAAATTGAAAGGGGATGATGCTGAAAGAAAATCCGTTGTCGTTGCTTTATCTTGCTCATAACTAAGCACTGAAGATGACAATACGAATTGATTTCTTTGTTGAAAAAGATCACAATCCATCCCTCCATTAAAAATCCATCACCTAAGAATGAAACTATGAAAACAAACATAAACTTAGATCTAGAAAATAAAATTGAGAGAAAACATGATCTGACTGTAACTATATCAATGGAAAACTCAGCTAGAGGATTAGGAGCACTAGTAGAAGATGGATGAAGCTGATTTTCCCTGATTCGCTCCATGGAGTAAATCAGAGCAAACCCTAGGCGGCGTTGAGAAGAGTTTTCTTATTTATGTATTTTGGTTTTGGAGCGATAAAGAAGAGAGAGCGATCTTTTTCATAAATTAATTATCAAATGTTGTACATCCATCTTAGGCGGAAATTATAATTTGTCTTTTTTTTTTGAAGCATGCATTTTATTAATAAGATTAGGTTACAATTTGATTTGGGCATGTGGTATCTATGGAGTCATGGAAAATATTTTGACTGATAAAAATTAGGATTGCCTGATCCCAATTTTTGGTTGAAAAGTTTCCCATTTGACTTCCATCTGCCGCATGATTGGCCAAGCCATCCATGACTTGACTTCTTTCTCTGTAGTTGTGTTGGATAGCAGCCTGCGGAATCCGTTGAATTATTTCTTCAATCAACCCTGAGATCTGCCAAGGGGGAGCAATAGGGGATGTGATGAAGAGCATAAAATACTCTTCCCCGGATATCAATGAGATACTCTTTGGAGGAACTGGAGGTGATGCTGGCACATGTTAATTATAGTTTTCAGAAAAGGATGACGCTGGAAGAGAAAAGGTTCGAATGAAACGTATTTTCTTTGTTTTTTTAGAAAATAGTTATCAAATGTTGTACATCCACCGAGGTGAAATTTAATAATCCAGCTTTATATTATTTTATTTTTTTTCCTTTTCTATGATGATAAAGGTTAAATTGATTGTTTAAGTTTAATTGGTCAAATCCAATAATAATGGGACTCCCTGTTATTCCATTGGGATCCAAAGTGACGAAATCCAATAATAAACTTTCGGGACGTGAATCATTTTCGTAGATGAAGCCACCTAATGAGGGAAGGGAATAACGGAAGGCAATGGGGGATATGTAGCACGTTCTCTTAGACATTTACCTTAATATGGAACTAACTTGATTTGTCAGAGCATATCACATTGGAAATTCAGACATCACGTAAAGTAGTTATAAACTTCCTTAAATCAAAAAGTTTTTCCATCAACGTTTCTCAATTACCCTGAGAATCCAAGTTGATGATTTGAGGATTTTGTTGTCGTTTATATAAGTGGTGATGGGGAAGTTGACATCATCGGTGTTGAAAATCCGTAGCTATAATAATGAGAAAACAAGTATTCTCAATCATTGTTATACAGTGTCATAGTATCATTATGCAAAATCAAAGTTCAATTGTATCACAACTTCGACAACAATATTATGGTGATATGTATCACTCCCCCTTAGTCAATACTCCATCTCACATGGAAACCACCCCCCCCTTACATAATGATCCGAAAACCATATGTATTTGTAGTGCGAACTACATATTAATTCTTCCCCTTTTTGTCAATAAAATTGGCAAAGGTACGAAAATGGGATCCTAATGAAATTTCCAAAAGAGACATTTCATGACCAAAAGAAAGCACATATCAACTTGTTTAGATGCAATCATATAGCCGAAGCTAAATGCTTTCATCAAGGAGTTTATAAAGATATAAGATAACCCCTATAATATTCCACAACCGCACTCCCCACAAAACCTAGATTAAATATTTCTGCTAAGTTAGTTACCTTGGAGATTTTCAACGAATACCAATTACTATCAAAACATAGTCATTAGCCATGATTTCCAAAAAATTTAGTTTACCTCCAAGGCGATTTACACCTTTCAATTCTTGTATACCATCGTAAATTTGGCCAGTTCCCACAACAATTTAAGATAATGATGCCTCTAATTAGAATCCTTCTTGAGAGGAGATATCATAATGCTACGATCAATTGAAAGTGGATATTTTTCTTCCACCACATTACCGTACGAAACCAGGCCGACATTTGGGTTAGGACGGCGCCAGAGAGAGATACGAAGAAGGGATGATGAAAGAAAAAGAAAAGGTTTTAGGGTTTCCGTGTGGAGTTAAATAGTGAGTTTGGTAAAACCGAGTCAATAAAAGTCAAGGTCAAAACATAAAAAGTGTGCCCAAGCAAATTGGCAAAGGTATGAAACATCTTTCTCTGTGGCCATGGGCGATTGATTTCAGTTTAGCTCGTAGAAGAGCCTAAGATATTGATTAGGTGAGAAAGTGTCACTCTATTATAATGCGAAATTTATTGGGTTCTCGATATCCTTCCAAACCGTATTTTATAATTTTCCAGGTTCTTAATATTCGACCAGACCATAAAATCAGAAACACAAAAAAACCGCTTGATTATGTGTGACCCGAGTTTTTTATTCCCCGCGTAATGAATATCTATTATAATAAGACACACAAAACCTAGATTAAATATTTCTGTAAGCTACGAAAGCAGATATATTTGCGATTTGATCACCGAACCTGATTAGATAGTGATTTGACGATGAATTTATAAAGCTAATTAACTTGGAAGCGGTATGGTGGTGGTGGTGGTGAGAGTTTAAGTTAAGTATGAAGATTAGGTAATACTGGAGTGAGTTTTGTTTACCCAATTGTTGATGGTGGATTTTCGTTTAAGGTTAAATTTGTAAGTAACCAGAAAAATCATGCGCTGACATCTTGTAAAAGATAAAGCCATTTATAAGTGACGGATACTTCTCACTTAATTCACCAAGAATGGAGCATGTAGCAACAATCCCATTCTGTGAATACATGAAATTCCTCCAGGTTGGAGCATGTAGCAACAATCCCTTCTGTGAATTTCATATCGGCCTTGTATTTCCTGCCCATTATCGGTGTGGCATGACGGTCGAGTGTTACTCTTCTGAGTAACACGAACCTCCAAGCACTATAATGAATCCATGTACTGAAATACCCGTACGACAGGCGATTCTCGGTGTGTTATACTAGCCCGAGCCCTCTCGGTGTGTTATACTAGCCGATTGAGCCCTCTCGGTGTGTTATACTAGCCCGATTGAGCATCCAGGACTTGATTGTATCGGTCTCGGATATGATCGATCGCTTGATCATCCAACTCCACAAGCATGATTGGATGACCACGGATCAATTCCATCACCCCCAGCGGTATGGAATACACACGGCCTTAGCTTGCCGGATATGATTCGATCGCGATCATCCAACTCCACAAGCATGATTGGATGACCACGGATCAATTCTATCACCCCCCAGCGGTATGGAATACACGACCAACCCCGCATGGTCGACCATTGGCCTTCGCTTGCCAAGAAACCGTCCATACCAAGCACTATGGACGGAAAACCCTAAATTAGGGTTTGCGGCATATTACATGTGTCGCAGAAACGGTCTCAACCGTCCGTCTTCGCGAGGCATAGATGGAGGGTGTAGATGTAGACTCAAAGGGCCCGGAGCATGTCGACACAATCACCATGTGACCGCCTACACGCTTGACCAATCGGTCAAAGCCAACCGTGGTTGGTTACAACAAAACCGTCCGCCCAAAAGAGCATGGTCGCGCGGCTTTGAAAGCCAAAATTAGGGTTCAAGCCATCACGCGCGTCCATCTTCTCCGGCACGAATGGAGGGTCACGAGATTAGATTAAACGAGGTCCGGTTATACCAGCATGACCACCGTGGGCCCATCTACCTCCTCTTGCGGTCGGCCAAGGCATATCACGCCTGGCCAATCCAAAACGCCCGCTCGAACCTGCGCGGTTACATCTCCCAAATCCTAAACTGATCTCGACCGCTCAACTTCACCGGATGATTTGAGTGGCTTAGATCACGTTTTCATGGGATGTCAGGTATAGGTGTGAACACCAACCTACCACCTACACGGTAGTATGATCGACCAAGACCGACCAATGTTGGTCGCCTCGAAACGCGATGCCCAAACTAGGGATATCACGCGGTTTCCAACTCCTTTGCGGCAAGGGTTTGCCGCAAACCGATCTCGACCACTCCTCTTTCTGGGTCAAATTGAGTGGCCCGGATCGCGCTTTCATGAGGGAACGGAATACGGGCGCCTACACCATCATGCCGTCAACACGCATGTATGGTCGGTCCTCTCCAAAATCCTTCCCATGCTTGGTTTCGACCAAGTCAAGAGTGATGCTTGCGCACCTCTTTAAAAACCCTAATTTCATCAACGGTCGCAGATGAGTGTCTCAAACATCATCTCATCCGTCCAGACCTCACCCGACTTGGTTATACAACCCGGTCGGGAGTTATTTGGTTAGTGAGCGGTCATTACACATCACTTTACCACACCGTAATCAAGTACTGCATAAAATACACACGGTACTTCACAAGTATCGACTTTCGAATAACGCAGATTATTCAATTGATTACATGCTATCTTTCGTGGATCCACGATCCACATTCCAGGACATCAATCATGTCACAAACTGGGGATACATGCGGGGGTATTGGTCAGCGGTTTACGAGGCGTGCGGCGTGCACGCGCCATCACAAGAACGTGTTAGGAAGTCATGGACGGTTAGAGATGAACAGGAAAAGTGGGCAAGACCGGTCGAGTGTTACCGACACACAACTCCACTACTCCATCATTCCACTACCTCCACTTCCACGAGAAACGTGAATGAGGCTCAATGACTTGTATAAATAGGTTCTCCGCCTATTTTTCAAACAACAAGGAAACAAGCCGAGACAAGACAGAAAAACCAAGTGTTGATACCGTCACATTCAACCATTTTCTGTTACAAGTCATAAGCAAGCCAACACCTTCACAATATCAACACCTTCTTCGCTTCCCTCCCTAAGATCAACCCCATCTCCTTCACTTTGTGACCGAAACAAGTCTGGAACGGCCATTTCTTGGTTTAGGCCGGACTTGCACACATTGATCTCTCGAATCTACAAGCACTCACCGCGCAGATGCATTTGTTGTAGGTTTAAATTCATTCCTCATCACACCCCAAATTACCAAATTCGGCGGGAGTAATTTTCACCCATCAACAATTGGCGACCACAGTGGGAGATTAATCTCTCGGTTGTAAAGTCAATTTCTTCGAAATTCAATTCAATTTTATCAATCTCAAAAGGGTTCATCAATCTCAAAGGGGTAGATCTTAGAATCGATTCAATCAAAAAATCATTATGGTGTAATTAAAAGTCCGGGTCGACAATCAATTCGATGGAGCCATTGTGGATAACAATCCGGTGTTGAAGTACTGTCGGTGGAGCTACCGTGGTCAACACATCTCGTGGAGCCGTCACTTCTACCACCGGCACCAGTGTAGCAGCGGATATCCCAGTAGGAATAACTCCTCCCATCACTAGAGCCAGAGCAGCCGCAAATCCTGGCATCTCTTCGAGCGTAACGCCTCCAGCGGTTACCAGAGCAACAACTTTCACTCCTCCACCAGGACGAGGAGCCGGAGACACAAGAGGAAGGCCGCCGTCTAGTACCATTGCTGAGACTTGATGGAGAAACGGGGAAATTCTTGCTAAGACTCAAACAGATATGGCCGCAACTCGAAAGAGGTACTCACTTTCCTTAAAACTTTGACTGACGATTACCGCAAGACTCACGGCAACCCTTGGAGTCGGCGAGAGATGCATTCAATACACCGGAGCAGGTGTTTCCACTCAGACTCACACGAATGAAGAAACTCGTGTTGCTCCTGAGCGCCAAGGGGAGAGAGGCCAGTCTTCCAACTTCATTACGCGTGAAGATCTAGAGCGACTTCTCCAAAATCGAGGAAAAGGGGACCGAACGGACATACACCAACATGGCCTTAGTACCCTCAAGATGTGCAATTGATTCCTCTACCAAGAGGTTACACCTCTCCCAGTTCTCCCTCTACGACAGTCTTGGTAATGCTCGTGAACACATTTCTCGATTCTTGGAAGCCTTGGGGGAACATGAATACAATCATGTTCTCTGCGCCTAAAAAGAATTCTCAAAATCACTCACGGGGAGGGCATACACTGGTACAACAACATTGCGCCTAACAAAGCATATCCAATTGGAGCGAGATGGTCGGTGCTTTCTACAGAAGTATTTCTTCGTGTACGAACAAATCACATTTTCGGACACTGGGAAGAATTCTCCCGGAACAATGAACATCCCAACGACTTCGTTAAAAGATTGAACCCAAGCAATCGGACCTGTCACGACCGGAATGTTACCGAACGGCAATTGGTGGAATCATGCATCAATGGGATGATACCCATATACGCGCTCTGTTAGAGAATCGGGCTTTCAAACATTCTCGAACTCCACGAAGGCGCAAAACGTTCGAAGAACAAGCGCACCGACATTACTAGAAAGAACCGAGAGTTGTTCGAAGTGAAGATTTGCGTGAAAGTCGAGGAACGGGCGTCTCACAAACAAACAATACAACACCGGCCCTTCGTGAGTGTGGTAGCGGAGGAGAAAGAGGAAAGCTTCGATAACGGAACAACAAACCAAGCAAACATCCTCAAGCACACAAGACTTCGTCTCGAAAAGGAGCAGACAAAACTCCTGCACAAAACGACAAAGACACGGGTTTTCCTTTTCCCATGAATGAAGTGATAGAGCTCTTGGAAGCGTGGATCCAAGATGATGCCGTAAAACTACCCCTATCGGGCATCCTCGACCGAGGAAGAAATAGCGAGATCCCGGATCTTGTTGCTACACCACGAGTTCGTCCATCATCCAACCAAAGATTGCAACGAGGTTGAAACAAATATTCGGGGAAAAGGTAGAGACGGGGGAACTCCGGCTTGGAAACGAAGGTGTTCATAGAGATCCTCTACCTATCGGGAGCTGCATGATTTGGGGACTCGTTCGCAACCACCGTGCAATCTATGATGGAGCACATGTGTGAAATCTTATATTTCTCCAAGGGACGAGCGTCAAGACATATTTGCGGCCCTCAACCACGTTGTGTCGGGTAGACGTTTGCATCCGGTAGCGGTCCAAGAACCTCAGTCTTTCTGAAAGATGCGAGCAAAGGGAGCGGGGACTCCTAATCGTCACTCGTTTGAGAAACGTTGAGTTCGATAACGCGTTGATCGATACGGCTTCGAGTTTAACATCATTCTGATCAAGGCCTTGAGAGCGGCAAAGATCTCGAAGCAAGAAGCTACTCGTCATCCAAGCTGCGGTCGGGGATTCGGCGGGAGAGCTTAGAGATGCATATGGATACATTGATCTTGAAGTCAAATTGGGTGATGCCTCGACGCAAGCAAAGTTCTACATAGTCAAAGACCATCCCAATTACGACATGATCCTAGGAAGCTCTTGGATGCGGGACAACAAAGCCATGCGGAAGTCTGTCCTCTAGGTGTCGGTACACGAGAGAATCTCCAACACGCCTTGGACCCCCGATGATTTGTTTCTTGCCGCATCGACAACTTCCAGACGTGACACAATTTTCCGGAGAGAGCACTTCGGCCTACACTTTGAAAGGTTCGGTCTCAAGTAAGTCTCATCACACAACCCTCCTTGCAAACTACCGCCTATCATTCTGACAAGTCCTGGGGACTGGCTCCAACCGACAAACCGACCCCGGCTAGGAGATGTGAATGGGAAGCCGGCCCTTTCAAACGTTTATCAGGAGCATAGAAAGCTGTCTTGGTCAAAGACAACAAAGCCAAGGTCCAAGTGTCGCACGCTCAAACCCATTCGGAATTGGAGACCTAGTGACGAAGGCGACTACATTCAATGTTGGAAACATGACGGTAAAGATGACCACTCTACCGGCTCACCCACCAAAAGAGAAGATGAACCGTGCACAGTAGCGAGATGTTATCCTAGGTGGCTCTTGCAAGCTCATCAACGCTGATAACTGGAGGGCATAACAATTCACTCACGATGGCTCAAACCTTACTGAACTTAAGATCGTACTCACCGCTTTCCAACATACCGCTTTCCAGCATCCTACACACCTTGAAACGTTGTGCTATATTTTTCCAGCGTGTTTCCTTTTATAATTTCATGTCATATTTGTAATCCCTCGAGAAAATGATTGCAATACTTGCATTCATAGCTAGGGTTTCAATTTTCAATTTTCAATTGAAGCATTATTTTCATCTGAGAACCTCTTTACTCCTAAAAACACCAACCCCTGAGTCGGCTTAAATCAGTCCACTGGAGCAAGAAAAGAAACCCTAAGCAAACATCTCACGGGATGAAGGAAATAGAACGTGTGCGGAAAATGATTTGAGCCATGCGCCCGACAAAGCCGGGGAAGATATTGCATCACGGGTCCATGGATATTCCATTACAGTATAACTTCTTTTATCACTAAGAATTATGTATGAAGGCGCACCCTTGCGCCTGAGAAGGACCGATTCTGAGCTTGGCAAAGGATTGTAAAGGAAAGCTTTATTCAAATAATCAACGAGAAAAACCTTGAACTCGAACCGCCAGCGAGTGCGAGGAAGATGTTGAGCATGCAGAATATACTTGGAAAGAAAAACAAAACAAAAGGAATTTCAATCATCAAGAGGGTCGGTCTCGCCCACATCACCGTCAGCTCCGTCACCTGTCGACGCACCTCCCTCCGGATCCTCCTCAACTTCTGCATCGGGCATCCCGCTGCAGCGCGGCAGCGCACTCCATCCCAACATCTTCGGCGGGAGCATCAAAGGGCATAGCAACACCGGGGCCACGCAAATTGCCTTCGAATGTTCGGGTTCGTCTGTATCGAGAATCAAGGATTATCACGCCGTCTGAACAGGGTAATCACACTTGCCTTCATTCGGGGGTCGTTCATGCTCAACTCTCGCCTCTTCAACGCATTTGCAAATCTCTCGCCCTTGCGCTTACTAGTGTCTGCGGCGTTTCCTCGCGCCTCCGCCGCTCCTCCATGTCAATTGCAGTGAAAGTGCATGGATACGTCCTCGACAATACGAAGGCTTGTCAACTTCAAAACTTCTTTACGGGAAGCAACGGAGAATGAGCGTCTACCGCTTCCATGATAATCACGAGAGAAGAAGAGGTTATGAGCACACAAAAAAAAAAAAAAAAAAAGAGGATCATCAAAACTATCGATCAGCTAATCGAAATCGGAGCGATTACTGAGATACCTGGGATATAGAATAAACGACCACGTTGAGATAATTCTTTATAATCTCACAAGTCGACAGAATCCCAGAAGGGAGAGAAGTCTCTACTTACCACCTATGAAGGCTACTAATTCGGGATAACAATCAACAAGGCTTATCAAATATGCTTGAGGAAGGCCGTGTATAACTAAGGAAGTACACCTGAAGGAGCGGCCGAGCTCATACATGTACAAGAGGAACCAAAGCGACTCACCGGATCAAGTCAGCTTCCTTCGCATCCTTAATCAAGACCAACCAGTTCCAGGGAAACGCCTGACAATGTGAAACTATCCGGTAAATATGTATTCACTCCAGCTTGGTCATTTTTGTATGTCACCATCTCATGCCTACCACACAATAGTGTAACCATTATGTGCTAGGCAGGGGACTTAATGTTGATGGTGGATTTTCGTTTAAGGTTAAATTTGTAAGTAACCAGAAAAATCATGCGGCTCGACATCTTGTAAAAGATAAAGCCATTTATAAGTGACGGATACTTCTCACTTAATTCACCAAGAATGGAGCATGTAGCAACAATCCCATTACGTGAATACATGAAATTCCTCCGAGGGTTGGAGCATGTAGCAACAATCCCTTCCCGTGAATTTCATATCGGCCTTGTATTTTCTGTACCCATTATCGGTGTGGCATGACGATCGAGTGTTACTCTTCGAGTAACACGAACCTCCAAGCACTATAATGAATCCATGTACGAAATACCCGTACTGGGCTGATTCTCGGTGTGTTATACTAGCCGAGCCCTCTCGGTGTGTTATACTAGCCCGATTGAGGCCTCTCGGTGTGTTATACTAGCCCGATTGAGCATCCGGACTTGACCGTATCGGTCTCGGATATGATTCGATCGCAATCATCCAACTCCACAAGCATGATTGGATGACCACGAGATCAATTCCATCACCCCCAAGCAGGTATGGAATACACACGGCCTTAGCTTGCCGGATATGATCGATCGCAGTCATCCAACTCCACAAGCATGATTGGATGACCACGGATCAATTCCATCACCCCAAGCGGTATGGAATACACGGCCAACCCCGCATGGTCGACCATTGGCCTTCGCTTGCCAAGAAACCGTCCATACCAAGCATTATGGACGGAAAACCTAAATTAGGGTTTGCGGCATATTACATGTGTCGCAAACGGTCTCAACCGTCCGTCTTCGCGAGCATAGATGGAGGGTGTAGATGTAGACTCAAAGGGCCGGAGCATGTCGACACAATCACCATGTGACCGCCTACACGCTTGACCAATCGGTCAAAGCCAACCGTGGTTGGTTACAACAAAACCGTCCGCCCAAAAAAAAGCATGGTCGCGCGGCTTTGAAAGCCAAAATTAGGGTTCAAGCCATCACGCGCGTCCATCTTCTCCCGGCACGAATGGAGGGTCACGAGATTAGATTAAACAGTCGGTTATACCCGGCATGACCATCGTGGGCCCATCTACCCTCCTCTTGCGGTCGGCCAAGGCATATCACGCTGGCCAATCCAAAACGCCCGCTCGAACCTCGCGGTTACATCTCCCAAATCCTAAACTGATCTCGACCGCTCAACTTCACCGGATGATTTGAGTGGCTTAGATCACGTTTTCATGGGATAATCAGGGTATAGGTGTGAACACCAACCTACCACCTACACGGTAGTATGATCGACCAAGACCGACCAATGTTGGTCGCCTCGAAACGCGTGCCCAAACTAGGGATATCACGCCGGTTTCCAACTCCTTTGCGGCAAGGGATTTTCGCTTGAAACCGATCTCGACCACTCCTCTTTACCGGTCAAATTGAGTGGCCCGGATCGCGCTTTCATGAGGGAACGGAATACGGCGCATACACCATCATGCCGTCAACACGCATGTATGGTCGGTCCTCTCAAAATCCTTCCCATGCTTGGTTTCGACCAAGCTGAAGAGTGATGCTTGCGCACCTCTTTAAAAACCTAATTTCATCAACGGTCGCGAGATGAGTGTCTCAAACATCATCTCATCCGTCCGACCTCACCGACTTGGTTATACAACCACAGTCGGGGAGTTATTTGGTTAGTGAGCAGTCATTACACATCACTTTACCACACCGTAATGCTGCACTGCATAAAATACACACGGTACTTCACAAGTATCGACTTTACGAATAACGCAGTTATTCAATTCGCATTACATGCTATCTTTCGTGGATCCACGATCCACATTCAGGACATCAATCATGTCACAAAGGCGGGGGATACATCTTGGGGTATTGGTCTGGCGGTTTACAGCGTGCGGCGTGCAACGCGCCATCACAAGAACGTGTTAGGAAGTCATGGACGGTTAGAGATGAACAGGAAAAGTGGGCAAGACCGGTCGAGTGTTACCGACACACAACTCCACTACTCCATCATTCCACTACCTCCACTTCCCACGAAACGTGAATGAGGCTCAATGACTTGTATAAATAGGTTCTCCGCCCTATTTTTCAAAAAACAAGGAAACACAAGCCGAGACAAGACGAGAAAAACCAAGTGTTGATACCGTCACATTCAACCATTTTCTATTACAAGTCATAAGCAAGCCAACACCTTCACAATCTCAACACCTTCTTCGCTTCCCTCCCTAAGATCAACCCCATCTCCTTCACTTTGTGACCGAAACAAGTCCGGAACGGCCATTTCTTGGTTTAGGCCGGACTTGCACAGTTGATCTCTCGAATCTACAAGCACTCACCGCGCAGTGCATTTGTTGTAGGTTTAAATTCATTCCTCATCACACCCCAAATTACCAAATTCAGCAGAAGTAATTTTCACCCATCAACACCAATCTAAAAAGAATTACACAAAATTTGATTTGTATAGTTTAGATGGGATTCGGGGAAAGTGGGGATGAGAAATATGTAAAGCCGAATTTATTTACTTGATGAAAAATGTAATTAAGAGGGAAAATAAAAATTTGGAGGGAGATTTATTTTAAGTTAACGTGAAATAAAATGTATTCATTTTTAAATGAAAAATTGAGGGAAAACAAAAATACGGGGGGAAACTGAAATGTGGAAGAAGAAAAAAATCCAAAATGAAACTCGTAAACTTAATAAATATAACAAAAATGCCAATTTTGCAACGTTTATAAAAGTTACAATATACATTGTTTAATTATTATAGGAAAATAAATAATGAAAGTAACCTATATCCATTGCTTTATAGTTTACAACGTCTATATTAGTTGCAAACTCAGAAACCTAAACGTTGCAAAATAGGACTGAATATCTAATGTTCCAAGATGTATGACTACAATTCCATAAACCAACCCATACTTCATCTCCGCATAATATTTTCTTCTCTCCCCTTATCAGGAATTTGAACAAACAACTCATAAACTTTCTCAGTATCATCAATATATTCTAGCCAACAACAAAAACTTATTTCTCTCAAACATTTTAATAAACTATGTACTACCGTCACCATTATTATCAGTTTTCATACACACCAGAACAATGAAACCACTAAACCATGAAATAGATTCATACCCATGTTTACTAACGAGTTCATGAACAAAATCCCTCATGTAGTTATCTATTAAAATCGAACCCACATTAAGTACAAGTGAATCTGAAGTAATCCAATCAGAACAAAAGCTATACTGACTAGAAAATTGTGATTTCCTCTTAATGGTTGTGTAGGATTCAAATATCGCACAATATATTTTCTTAGCGTGCGAGATTCAATTATTTTCTTAACTCGTGAGAGTGTCTCGAGAGAAGGTAGCAAGACTCGAGAGAGTGTCTCGAGAGAAGGTAGCAAGACTCGCGAGAGTGTCTCGAGAGAAGGTAGCAAGGCTCGAGAGAGTGTCTCGAGAGAAGGTAGCAAGACTCGAGAGAAGGTAGCAAGAGCACAACGAAATCATTAAAGGCCTCGCGAGAATATGAGTCAGTATGTGAGGTGTCATCCATTATGTAAACACCTATATAAAGAGGAGAGCGGGAGAGAGAAGGGAGAGGAATAATTTTGAGAGGACACTTTTAGGAGGAGAGAGATATTTTTAGAGAGAGATTTATTTTCTTTATCATCTTCTTCCCCAAATAATTAGATCTAGAGCTCTAGAAAATATCCATTAATGGAGATTCTCAATGTAATTCAAATGTAACCTCAACAATCATAGTGAAGAATCGTGGATGTAGATCACATTGATCGAACCACGTAAAAAATCTTATGTGTCTATTTAAATTTCTAGCACTTATATTCAAAATTTAGGTGATTAATATGATTTAGATCTACAAAATATAGTGAGGGGTGTAGTGTGGGATTTCTGCAACTACATATGCGCTAGAAACAGGGGACCTAATCTTGTTGGTTCAAGAAAGTTTAGAAAAACGACTCTTGTTGGTGATGAATTCAATTGGATCTATAAACTTTAAGAGAAATTTCCATGAAAAGTAGTTACTTGTTCATACTTTTTATTTAGATCTATAAAATTTGGGTTCAAAAATGGAAGTTTTATGGAAGAAATCACACTTTCGGGGAGAAAACACCGTCAACAATTCAAGGACATGAAAAGAGGAAGAAAAAAATAGGTTGATGTGATGAAATTCAAGGAAGAAAGCTAATTTTTTAATGGAAGATTTCATATTCGGGAGAAAAAGAAAAGAGGAAAATTGTTGAAGGAAATAAAGGAAGAATGAAGAAAAGGATAAGAACAAAACGCCGTGAATTTTATCACAAAATGAAGCTCGCATATGAGATGGTTTGAGTTGGAGCGAAGAGGCTTGATGTCGCAAGATCAAATCTCGCCACAGTCATATTTTTCAAATATTTTTGAACTTTCAAGAGGGAAAAAATGGAATAAAGCTATAGCATTGTGTGTTTCCTTCGCAAGCAACAAGTAGCCCAGATGGTCGTTTGCGAAGAGAACAAGCTTGGGGTTGCGAGTTCGAATCCCACCTTTTACATATTTCTTAAACTTCCGAGAGCAAAGAAGTGAATAAAGTTATAGTATTGTGTGTTTCTTTCACAAACAGCAGCTAGCACAATTGGTCACTGGCAGCACAGTTGGTCACCTGCGAGGTTAATGAGTTCATGGTCGCGAGTTCAAGTCCCATTGAACGTCCATTTTTTGCATGGATTTTTCACAACAGTATCTCGCAAGAAGAAAGTAGGTGATTATCTCGCGAAACACTGCCGCAGAGGCATGGCTAGCACGGTTGGTCGGGAGGCATGAATGTGAGCGAAGGTCGCAGGATCAATTCTTGCTCTCGCACACTTATTTTTGTTATGCGAAATTTCGCCTGAGACTTTGCTTATCTCGCAAAGAAGAAAGTTGATGATTATCTCGCAAATGAATTTCACGAGAGAGGGTTAGAACAGTTGGTATACTGCGAGAATATGCAAGAGGCAGGTCAAGGGTTCAAGTCTCACGTCTAACATTTCCTTTTGCTGCGCGAGATTGACAACAACAAACCACAAAAGCTAAGTACCACTTTCCTTAAACATTTTACTTAGAAAAAATAAAAGATTTTTGATTTGATTTACAAAACGCGATACAATCGCGAGAATTACAAAGATTTCGTAACTACAAAGATTTCACGATTACAATAATTCGAGAACAATATCTCGCAAGGATCAATTTATATATTTCCCTTAAATACTTGCTTTGTCTCAAATGTGAATGATATCCAACATGGAGAGTAGTAGCGGGCAAACCTTTATGGCGTACACCCTAGTTCGCGAATTTACCCTATGATTTCGCAAGAGGCAATGTACCTAAAGTGCGTCATATAAGGGGGTACCTATTAGGATCATCTCCATGAAGGATGTTTATCGGATGAAATGAAATAAGTTATACAAAGGAAATCAAAACAAAGAAAACGATTTGAACTTGCAATTAAATGAATATTTTTGATAAAAGAAATGTTGAATACTAATCTAAATTTTTATTTGCATTAAACATAGCATGAGGCAAAGAACATGGAGCGAGAGTTTCGCATGATGGATTCACAATACTTCTTATATTTAGAGGATTAAGTACTTCTTATACTTCTCAAAGGATACTTCATACTTCTTATATTTAGAGGATTAAGTACTTCATATACTTCTTCAAGGATACTTCATACTTCGCATAATTCAAGAAACGATACTTCATATATACTTCTCAAAGCTTGAAACTTCCGCAAAAGAATAGAGGCAAGTACGTACTTTTCAAGTCCAGTATTCTTCCGCTCGTTCCTTCATCAACAAAGACCAAAGATTACTACAACAACAGATTTTTCCTTAAAGATCGCTCTTCAAGCAATATTCAAGGAAAAAAAGGCAAGATGTAGGATTCAAATATCGCACAATATATTTTCTTAGCGTGCGAGATTCAATTATTTTCTTAACTCGCGAGAGTGTCTCGAGAGAAGGTAGCAAGACTCGAGAGAGTGTCTCGAGAGAAGGTAGCAAGACTCGCGAGAGTGTCTCGAGAGAAGGTAGCAAGACTCGCGAGAGTGTCTCGAGAGAAGGTAGCAAGGCTCGAGAGAGTGTCTCGAGAGAAGGTAGCAAGAGCCTGCGAAATCATTAAAGGGCTCGCGAGAATATGAGCTGTATGTGAGTTGTCATCCATTATGTAAACACCTATATAAAGAGGAGAGCAGGAGAGAGAAGGGAGAGGAATAATTTTGAGAGGACACTTTTAGGAGGAGAGAGAGATTTTTAGAGAGAGATTTATTTTCTTTATCATCTTCTTCCCCAAATAATTAGATCTAGAGCTCTAGAAAATATCCATTAATGGAGATTCTCAATGTAATTCAAATGTAACCTCAACAATCATAGTGAAGAATCGTGGATGTAGATCACATTGATCGAACCACGTAAAAAATCTTATGTGTCTATTTAAATTTCTAGCACTTATATTCAAAATTTAGGTGATTAATATGATTTAGATCTACAAAATATAGTGAGGGGTGTAGTGTGGGATTTCCTGCAACTACAGGTTGAAAATCGTTTCCACGATCGAATAACATTCTAGTAGAAAAAAAAAGTAAAAAAAAATAAATCTTAACACTTAGTTTGCTGTGACTTAACATCAATTCCTTCAAGAGATCAAGATTCTCATAACTAGCCCACATTGTGTGTAGGTTATGGTTGTTGCGGAACCGTAACAATTTCATGAAACCAATTTCAACAAAAGAACCCCCAATACAGATTGAGTAACTCAAATCTTATTATTGAAGACCAAAAGACTTATTTTGGAAGTCATTTTGAGATAGATACAAATATTGGAAGATATGGATTTTTAAAGATAAATACAAATGTTGTGGGTATAGACATAAATCTTGTGAAGATAGATAAGGATCTTCCAAGATAAACATAAATCTGGGAAGATAGACATGGATATTCAAGGATAGATATAAATATCTATATTATAAGGGAAAATGGTGTTTTTCCCTATGGACGGAGATCTACAGTTTGGACACATAAAGGATGGCCGAGATTGAGATATATATTTAAGTTATTCAGTTACATTTGTGGCATATAAAGAATGGTCCAGATTGAGCTAAATATTTAAGATTTTCAATCCAAATTTTAGGCATATAAAGAAGGGTCAGATTAATGCACATATTAATTTTACTTAAGATAATAAATGTAGATTTTTAATGTCATTTATTTGGGAGTTATTCCTCCCATTTAATGTAAAACCGTTTCTTTTATTCTAAATCAACAACTCTATTCATCCTTTGCACAACTCTATTCTCAAGGTATGATTCTCTTTTGTTTTGGTTGATTGAGATAATTTTTGTTAGTTTTTCTCTTTAATTTTTGTTAGATTTTCATCATTTGCACAACTCTATTTCCAAGGTATGATTCTCTCATTATTTTACTTGATTGAGATAATTTTTGTTAGCTTTTCCCTTTAATTTTTTGTTTAACATCAATGGATTCATGGTGCCTCGCGCCTAATATTTGTGTCATTTATGCAGTTTAATTTCTCTAGATAATTTTTGTTAGCTTTTCTCTTTAATTTTTGTTAGCTTTTCATCCTTTGCACAACTCTATTCTCAAGGTATGATTCTATGTTGTTTTGCTTGATTGAGATAATTTTTTTAGCTTTTCTCTCTAATTTTTTGTTTAACATCAATGGATTAAGGGTGCCTCGCCTAATTTTTATGTCATTTATGCGGTTTAATTTCTCTTTGTTACTTTTCATTTGCGGTCAAAGATCTTGATCGGATATGATTGATATCTGTTCATTTTATTCTTATGTTTGGTTCTTTTTTAATAACATACCATTTAATTTCTATTTTTTTACACTAAATTTTTTATTTTTCTCTGGACAAGAAATTGTCCAATTAGACTTTGACTTCTTTGGGCCAAAATTATAGGATTTACATGGAGTGAAAATGACGAAGAGAACGATGGTTGGATTAGAGAGTTCATACTCTTAACTTGGGTCGGTAAATATCATTTTTTAACTGTATTGCTACTGCTGTTAGAGAGTTCATACTCTTTGTTGGATTAGAGTCGTGTACATGTTCGTATCAAATGGACTAAAGTTTATTGATTATGTGTGTATGTTATTCTTCAATTTTTTTGTATCATGTGAAACTTGAAATTACATTTCTTCATATTTATAACCTTTTGATGGTTTACAAAGTGAGTATGTTTTTATCTTAAATTCTTCATGCATAGTCAAACAATGGTTATATGCAGTTGACATCTAAAAATAGGTATTCTCTTAAAAGATCATCTTAAATTCTTTATACATAGTCAACCATCTTGCTAATACTGAAATTCAAGAAGCCTCAAAACAAGCAACGCGGAACTGGCTTATTGAAACTCACCTATAATCTTTCATTTTTGATTTCAAGAGATTATTTTTAAGCAATGAAGAAAGCGGTTTAGGGAGCAATACAATGATACAACTTTTTTTTTACGGGATGCGTCACTATATCTTTATGTGTCGGGACTACACAAATTTTCATTGCATGCATTTTATCATTGATGCAAATGAAGATTTTGGTATTCGAGAAAGGTACAAGACTACAAGTCTAATTTTTCTAGAAGATGTGGTTCATATGCACATATGTGATTGCGATGACTAAATTGTTGAGTTTTTAAAGATTATCTTGGTTTAAGAGAGCTTAGTGCATAGGAACTCATCTACATTTTTCATCTAAAGATACCATGACTAATAATTGGCCCATTACCTATCTTTTACTATGTAGATATCATCTAATACTTGAGTTTCTTTTATTTCATTTAAGATACCAAGTAACCAAAGTCGGTACAAATATCTTACACTTTATAGAAGTTGATTTAAAAAATATTTTAATATTCAATTGTATTGTCATGTTCATTTTATGCTAGCAAATTATAAAATTATGGAAGTTTTTGATCTCTTATGTACTCTTAGGTTAAGGTGTAATGTCAGTTCCATTTGCAAGTTTTCATACCATTCATATTTAGACTGGGTCTCTTATTTACTTCTAGGTCTCAAACGCATATCTTTGATAAAGAGCAACTCTCTTATACATGTATCAAATTAGAGAAGGAAATTTCTTTTGTTTGGATATGCAATTTTATTTAACGCGATTCTTTCACTACTTAGTTAAGACAATAAGATTGTATTATTAATTTGCAAGGAAAAGCATATTTGGCATATGATATATGCAATATCATCACGCGCATCATTTTTCACCGCTAAGAAAGATTCAAGGATGTTTCGTATCATTAATATCCAAGGGAATGCTGTAGGATTTAATGTTTTACATTTTATTTATTTATTTATTTTTATTTTTTTTGTGACGCGGTAAGCTGGGCGTTTTTCATATGTTAGTTTAAACCATAAATGTATAGTTATCATTCTTTATCAAGAGGTTTCATATTACAGTATAACGTCTCTCAAACCTAGAATATTGTAGGGAATAATGACGTTTAATGGTCGTAAATTATGTTATCCTAACCGATTAATTTTTTTACCATGAGTTCAAGTATTACTAATGTGTAACCATGCCAATTATACATTGATACAAGCACAAAGTCAATATTTGTATTTTAAAAGCTCATTAGCGGTTCCAAAAATTAATGTAGATATAACACTTTTTAAGGATATGAAAGAAGGATGCCCAACTCGATTCAACTTTTTGAATTTGAAAAAAAAAATACTAAACTTTTTTAGCACAAAATGACAATCTATTTAAATGATGACCGAACTGCATTTGTAATTTGGAATGCAATCAACAAGTTACTTTTATTCAAACCTGGAATTTCTACGTGTTCCCTCTTGGGACATTAGGTTTTCGAGTTTGTTGGTATTATTTGCAACAACAATGAATGGATGGTTATCTCAATTACCATAAATGAAAATGGGTGCAGATCCCAGTGTACACACTTATCTTGGATATCTTAATCACCAAAAAAAAAATACTTTCTGATGTATATATGTCAGTGTACATCCATGTGGACATCCTAATCGCCATTTAACAAGAAACCGATCCGGTTGATGTAATAGTATCGATCAAAGCTTCAAATTCAGTTTGAGAAAGATTACAGTTCCCCAGGGTTCCCACGCTAAGCTCTTTGTAGTCTCACAAGAAAAAATATCTAACCAACACAAAAACAAGTCATAACCCCGTGCCGTTACGGCACGGGTCATATCCTAGTTAAAGGATAAGTACAAATCTAGGTGGTTATTTTGGTTAACTACAAATCTAGGGTTAACTACAATTGGATTTGGTTTTTTCCTATAAATAGAGGCAAAAATCCAACTCAAAAGGTACACAATTTCTATTCATTTTCTCCATAACTCACTTGCTTAAAACTCCCTTTGGCTTTAGCATCGGAGTGTCTTTGCAGGTATCCCCCACCTTTTCAGCATCAATCACAGTTTTTATCAACGATTTTGGAGGAAATGGATCTACGACGGAGATTCAATCCATCTACACACATCTCGAAGAGTGTTGGGGTAAATATTTTTTCACCAACAATATCCATGTTTACTAACGAGTTCATGAACAAAATTCCTCTTGTAGTTATCTATTAAAATCGAATCCACGTTAAGTACAAGTGAATATGAAGTAATCCTATCAGAACAAAAGCTATACTTCCCAGAAAAATGTGATTTCCTCTTAATGGTTTGAAAATTCTATCCACGATCGAATAACATTCTAGTATAAAAGTAAAAAAAATTCTTACCACTTAGTTTGTTGTTACTTAACATCTATTCCTTCAAGAGTTCGAGATTCTCACAACTAACCCCTATTGTATGTTGGTTATGGTTGTTGCAGAACCGTAACAATTTATTGAAACCAATTTCAGCGACTCAATTATGTGTTGGTTATGGTTGTCTTAGAGACTCAAATTTATAATTTTCCATTGTAGAAGACCATATAGGTTTATATATGTTTCATTTCATGTTGTTTCGAACTCATTTGAAATTGTGTTAATTTTTCGCGCGTTTGTAAATATGAGCAATACGTGCATTTAATCGAGAGATAGTATTTCTCTATAAGGTGGGAAGTTTTGAAGACCAGAAGGATGGTTCGATTTTCGAGGACTAAAATGTTATAAGGTGGGGATATTGTAAGGACCCACAAGCACGTCAACGCTATTAGACCAGTCAAGAGACGATTTAACCGCTAATAACTCAATTAATTAAATATGAACACATATTAATAGAATAATATTTTGGACAAATAATTAGTACCATTAGATACATATCAAAAATTTAATGCTAAATGGACTACTCAAACGCGTAAATCGGATACTGGATGAAAAAGATATCGCACTCGGAAATTCAGATGTGGAAATTTGATAAAAGTCAACCGAAGTTGACTTGACCGACGAACCTTGACATTTGACCGTTGACCGTACCTTAACTTAGTAAAAGGTTATCCCTTAGTGATCAAAGGGTTAGTAATAAGATATCCATTAGAGTTTATTTATTGGAAGGAATTAATTTAAATATCTCCATATTTTATCTTTTGTGTATGGGAAGGTGGTGGTGATAGTGTTTAAGGAAAACAAAAGAGTGAGAGAGCTGAAATTTTGGGGAGATATGTATTGCGTAGAGAGATAGAGAGAAAATAAGAGTAAAACAAATTGGAAGAGGTTATCGTTTGGGAGAGGGAGAGATAAGTAAAGAGAGAACTTGTGAGGCAGTTTGATATATTTATGATATTTATAAATAAAAAGATTGGATTGATTCCTTAATGATGTTCTTTGATTTTAGAAGAGATTATATGATGAAAGTGGATGGAATTATATGGGTTAAGTGTTTGTTGATGAAGGAAGAATAGTGAATGGTATTAAAGATGATAATTAATGGTGATAACCATTTGTTCTTGATGGTGATGATGAAACAAGCTTAACTAGTTAAGTTAATCTATTTAAAAACGATCAATTCAAAGTATGATCATGTGGAATGCGGATCTCGAGGTAGGCTTAGTTTTTTATCAAAAGATGTGGGAATTGATAACGAACTCTCTTTTATTCATTATTGTGAGTTTTTCATGGTCACTTGCTTGTGTGTTGGTAATTCCTCAATATTACCAATGTGCACAACACCATATATAGGCCCTATGCATTGGGGACTTGGGTTAAATCAGTCATCATTTGTTAACTCGGGATCTAAAGAATCATCATTTATTACTTCTGATGGAAGGGGAGGAGACTTGGGTTAAATCGGTCACTTTGTCTGAAGTAATTGAATATATTACTGATTCTTTGCTCACAATCTCATCAATAATTTCATCTTTTCAACAACTTGTTCTTCAAGTGGTTGTAGCTGATTTGATGGATAAATTTGTTGAGTGAATCCAACTGGTTTTCTGTGGTGAAAATGAGAAGATATATTTGATGAAGAACATGCTGTCGATATGGTAAGCTCATATCCAGAAACAAATTTATTTTCTTCAACCTCAGATAATATAATATATCCTTTACCACCATAATCACCTCCAATTGTGCAGGTAATTCCCCCATTGCAGAGTACACACAATATTTCTGGACGATACCAATTGTTATGAACCTAGTTATTCTTAACAAGATGATGATGATAATAAAGTCAAGATCCTCACGGTTCAAGCCTCCCGGTTCTGAAGAACACAGTTTAATCATTTAGCCAATTTGATTTTGATTAATTTCTTACATTACTCTCTTATAGACTCAAAGCATTAATAGTACCACAATTCTAACCTAAAATCTAACGGTTAACAAGAGCCCAGGTGGTTGCATCCAACACACCCATTACATCTGGTAATGGTATGTAGCGCCACCAAAGCTAGCAGCTAACTAATCCAAGAGATTAACTAAATAAAGAGGCACTAAGAATCTAAAACATTTACTTAAACATTCGATTAAGAAATCTGCTATAAAACTTAACCAAAAGCTAGCCCCGCTCAGAAATATATATACAAGAACTTCTCTCAAATGATACATATACAATAGTCATTTTGTTTGCAAATAGAATATACAACATAATAAACATAGCAGAAGTAATCTAACAAACGGACTCAACTCCTCGAAGCTTTCGCTTCGCAACTCTGATCTGTCTCTGAAACTGAAAGTGGGAATGGGTGAGCACATCATCCCTAAAATGGGTGCCCAGTAGGAATATAACAATTTGCTTTCAAGAAATCGTGGCAAGACATGGAAAACAATACATGTTTTCCCAAACATTAAAAAGTGACCAAGTCACTGTAATAAACAAACATGTATATGAACAAACTCCTTCTTCAAACAATGTATAATATGGTTGCAATTCCGAACTCGCAAATCACACCTAATATCTATTGATGTCACCAATTACGAACTCGCAAACTGATGACCAATAATAAGCATAAAAGCTCGAATTCGTGTGGATATAAATGTGAAGGAGCGTATCCTATATACCACGGGTGGAAATTATTATTTCCCATAACAATTCATAATGACATTCACAACATTACAAGTCCTTTCCAAACCATGGAAAGATTAAAAGAATCAACGGGACAATCATAACACAAACTAAAAAATTCATGGGATGCAAAAACAGGTAATGCATGAGTTCATTAAACATAAACTTTTGTAAAAGGGACAACAACGGTTTCAAAAGAGTTAAATGTATTCCCACCTCTTTTTATGACAAGCCACGCCTACCTCGAGATCCACGATCCACTGGTTCATCCTTTGAATCGATCGTTGTTAATATATACTAACTGTTAATCACACAAGAACTCTAAGAATCCAGCCAAAATGGCTCCCAAAAGAATCACACAAGTCAATCTAATGGTTCTAGGCCCATTTATGACTTACACATTTTCATTCTCTATCTTTAGCATAGCTAAGGTTTACTAATTCAATTAGATTATTTCTATAGTTCATTATCTAAGTCTTATGAATATCTACTACTTTGTAGAAGAAACCAAAGGTCAATTCGGAAAGGGGTCCAAAATATCAATTTAGGAAAACAGGGTCATCCTAGTCAACTAATGAGTCACTACTAACGGTCAAGCGTGACCAGTCCAGGGTCAACTTAACAGTCAATGTCTAAGTTGATAGACACATTTTTGTGTCTGATTTGTCCTCAGTGTCTCTATTGTTAGTCTCGATTTTTGTACTAATTTTGGTGTTTTTGCGTGTTTGTAGGTATTTTTGGGAAATAAACATTTTTTGGAAAATTCGGCTCGAAAAATTACCCGGGGAACCTCCGGAGGACATTTGCTAAGCGGACTCCAAGTTTGGATAAGGGGCACCCATGACTATGTATATCCCAAATACATTTTCAGCACCCACGGCTATGTGTAGCCCAAATTCATCTTTAGCACCCATCTTCCTTGTTTGAATTTTGGTTTTGGCGGGAAAATATTGGCAGATTTTTTAGTTCGTCATTTGGAGGTGTTATAGTGTGATTCAATGGCTAAAATTTCATGGGCAGACTTGATTTATCATAACATGATAGGTTTGGGTCTCTAGGTTGATTGAATTTGGCTAGTTAAATCGTGTTAAAGAAAACGGGGTGTGTATATTCCCGTGAAATATTCTTGGGATTTCTTGTTGTTTTGGAAAGATTTGATATGTCTGCGCAGCGTGTTGAATCAATCTACAGCGTGTACGATCATGTTTGGAGTGTTCTTTGCATCATTTCAAAGACGTGAAAAGTTAATTCAGGGAATAAAATAATCCCGAGAATATTTTCCTTCACTGTCGAGTAATGGAGAATTATATGGAGTTATGAGGGGAGATTTGGTCGGTGTCAAGCATAAAAAGGGTTCCTGAGGTAAGAGAAAGAAAGGAGGAGAGTTTGGGCGAGTTTGGAACACCACATAGCAGAAAAAATCGAGTGCAGAGAACTGTCATTTCTGCTGCTGCTGAAGAACACGAAGAACATAAGACGCATAGGAGACAGTCGTTCATGCTACAAAGAGAAACGATGGCGCCAAGCGTGGGTCGCAGAGATACAACAACGAGTTTATCATTATCGTTTCTCTATAACAGCTGGTTTGTAACAAATATAAGTGTTACAAACCCGGTTTTTATTGTTTTTCTCCCATTTTATCATTTGTGAACCATTTTTGAGCAATGAAATCAACTTTTGAGCGTGTTTCCAACATGATGAGCTAAACCCATCCTCTGGGGCGACGGAGGAAGCCATTCTTTCAAGAATTATGTGGTAATATTTACTTTATTAATTTATGCAATATTTTTATATGATTAATTGCATTGATAAAAAAAATGAATTAAATGATTTTATTAATCAAATGTGTTTTCTCTTGATGATGCATGCTTAGTTTAGACTCTTGATGCGTTATGCTTGTGACTAACATTTGATATTCTGGAAATCTGATTTTGGCAATACTTTAGAATCAAATCAATTGTTTAAATTGCATGATATAAATTAATTTAAAACCACATAAGTATTGATGAATGGTGAAATCCTAGCTCCATCCTCTCCATAATTTTCACAACATTTTGTATTTTGAGTTTGTTATATTTTTGCTTTAAAAATTAAGTCTAAAAATCTGCTTTCACAAGTCTCAACGAACCTTTACTACAACTCAATTGAAAACCACATCGTAAGTCAAAGTCCAGGGTCAATGATCAAGTCTCGGTCAACAGTTCAAGGTCAGGTCAACTAGTCATCGAAGTTAAAGGATTCAACTCAGTCAATATTCACTGAGTCAGGTCTGGTCAAATCTAGTTAACGAGTTAACTCAGTCAGATACACTGAGTCAGCTAAACTGACTTGGATGACTAAGATCCTAATTCTATTTCAGACAAACTTGAACTCTAATCTTATATTCTCAACTTCTAGTTTAACAAATCAACTTCAATTCAAATACAAAACAACAATGAATTTTATTTACAAACAATAACTTCGATTACCTACAATTGCAGCTTTAATCAACAACTTTCTACATTCATACTTCCTTTACCTCTCTACAAGAGATATTCCACTCCACACACTCACTTAACCTTCCTTCCAAAACTTCACTCACATAACTTCTCATGTTGGATCATTAACAGTTCATATCTCCAATAATTTCATTATCAACATTACTTATAAACCCATAAGCTGCAATTCATACACAAACTCCACTAGTTCAACTAGTCACAATTGCGACTCAATCCAACTGCAACTATTCAATTCCATAACTAGCACAAACTGCATGCACCATAAATTATATCACAGATCTTCGCATTCACCACCAGTTACATCTTTGGACACAACTACACATCTCCAACTCAGTCCACTTGCACCTTTACACAACATCTACCCAACCTATGCTTTATACAACACATTCAAACTAAACTGCATCTGCAACTCAACTGCATTACCACTAGTCTCATTTACTGCCTCCATCTGAGCTAGTCGAACTATGTAAAATTCTAAGCATCCATCTACATCCACCATTATAACACCACCATCCATACACATACTTACAATACTTCTTGGCCCTGAGATTTCAACTTCATCTCACAAACTAACACCACTCTTTTGATTTAAACACACAATATAACTTCAATACTAGTGACACTCATTCAGATACACAAGCCCAATATACAACAACAATTCCTTAACATATTCACATAACCATTTCAATCCTAGATCATTGATAAATTCAATTATAAAACTTTCATATCTTTACTTAATTTCTGAGAGAAGAACAATTACCTCACTTAGAAATACCCGGACAATCAAATTCAAGTTCTTCTTCACCTGACTCAATTCATCGACTTGTCCTCAGACTAACAACTACTCCCCAATCTCCATCAACATCCTTGATACTCAGAAATCTTATAACAAATTCTGAATCCTCTATTTTATAATTCGGAGTTCAAAACATAATTCTAACTTCTCATACCCAACCTATAATTTCCCCTTAATCAACTCTACTCTAATTTTCCAATGAATTCAGAAACCCTGATTCCATTTGGGGAAGAACACGAGGAACTGAAATCAAAATTAAACTCATGCAAACATTAATATTTCATACCTGATCAAAACCCATCTCAAATCTCCCCTTTAAAACCTAAAATTCAAATTCAAATTCTTCTTATAATTTCTTCAAGAAACCCTAGTTTTAACTTCTTCGATTCTCCATCCAAACAACTTCCAAACATCAATTAATCAAGTTAAAAAAGGTATTTCTGGTGAATACTTCCACACTTAATCTTGTGGATTCGACTGTTATTTATACGTGAAAGATTTCACAGTGAGTTGTTACAGATTTGAAACTTATTCAAAGATATCAAACAAATTCTAAAAGATAGTCGTAAGCTCTAGCCTTGTACTCGGTCTTCAACTGACTTAGTTGAGAGTCTTCAGGTCTTGACTTTATCTTGCTTAACACCTCCCCTAAAGTTGTACTGGAGTTGACGGACGTGCAACTTGCCATGGATGATATGAAATCTTGATACAGGAAGACCCTTGGTAAATATGTCCGCCAGCTGATCCCTGGAACTTATGAACCGAACTTGAAGTTGTTTGCTGGCAACGCGTTCCCTGACAAAGTGGTAGTCGATTTCAATATGTTTCGTTCTTGCATGGAAAACTGGATTAGCAGTAAGGTATGTTGAACCTAGGTTATCACACCAAAGGATGGGTGTTGAATGTTGAACTCCAAGTTCTTTTAGAAGGGATTCTATCCAGATTAATTCAGATATAGCAATGGCCACACCCCCGTACTCGGCTTCTGTGCTTGATTTGGAGACAGTCTTTTGCTTCTTCGCACTCCAAGAGATCAGATTTCCCCCAACATATATGCAATAGACAGTGGTGGAACGTCGATCATCTAGACTTCCAGCCCAATCCTCATCCGAGCATGCTTATAGAGAAAAATCTTTGGTTCCCTTGAGATGTAACCCATAATCAATTGTACTCTTGAGATAACGAAGAATCCTTTTAACCAACTCCCAGTGTTCAACAAAAGGGTCATGCATGTAATGGCATACCTTGTTCACAGCAACAGATATATTTGGCCTAGCGAGATGCGGATATTGAAGCGCTCCAACTACACTTCTATATAAAGTAACATCTTCAAACTTCTGAGTTCCAGCCTTACGAATCTTCACATTAGGTGCTAGTGGAGTGCATACATGCTTTACACCCTCTAGTTTTGTTATTTTAATAAGATCAGCAACATAATTTCTTTGAGTAAGCACCAACGCATTATCCTGCCTAAGAACTTCAACACCCAAGAAATAACTCAAATCACCCATGTCCTTCAATGCAAAGGCGGTACCTACATCTGCAATAAGCTTTTTAATCTGAGTTGGTTTAGACCCTGTTACAATTATGTCATCAACATATATAAGAACATATGTAATGGAGTCTGCAGTCTGCAAAATAAACAAGGAACTATCCATAATAGATCCCTTGAACCCTAGCTGCAATAGGTAAGTACTCAACTTAGAATACCAAGCCCGTGGCGCCTGCTTTAGCCCATAAAGAGACTTATGCAATTTGCAGACGTGATTAGGATAATCAGGGTCTACATAGCCTGCCGGTTGTTTCATGTATACGTCTTCCTCCAGATTACCATTCAAAAATGCATTCTCTACATCAAGTTGCTTGATCTCCCACTGACTCATAACAGCAATGGATAAAACAAGGCGTATTGTACATGACTTGATTACAGGACTAAACGTTTCCCCATAATCGATGCCTTCCTGCTGAGTGTTGCCTTTAGCCACCAAGCGTGCTTTAAACTTGTCGATGCTGCCATCAGGATTCTACTTAATCCTATAAACCCATTTAGAACCTACAACATTCATGCATTCTTCATATTTAACCAGGGAGTAAGTGACATTGCGAATCAGAGCATTTATTTGCACATCCATCGTTGTTTTCCATTTTGGATTCTTGGATGCAATGTTGTAACAAGTTGGTTCCATAAAGTCTGCATCTGGTAATGGGTGCTTGGTTTCAGTTAAGCACATCTTGTTTATAGGTTTAGTGATGCCAGATTTTTCACACGTCTGCATTGGATGAGGTAAGGCAACATGTTGTGGAGCATCAGCAGTAGATTGTAGTTGATGTTGAACTGTCGAAGAAACTGATGCTGCAGAATTTGTGGTGCTAATATTTGGCGATAGACTGAGCTGCCGAGGAGAGTCATTGTGACCTAATACATTTGGTGGAATCGACTCATCTGACTGTGTAGTGCCTGGAGATTCGACAACAAGATCTTGTACACCATTTGTTAGACCACAACTTCTGAATGGTGGGGAAGATAAGATACTTGTGCTAGTAGGAACAATACCTAAAGTTTGCATGGGAACCTGCTGCTTGAGAGACTGAAAGGGGAATGAGCCTTCTTCAAAAATAACATGTCGAGAAATATATAGCCTGTTAGTTTCTCTATTCAAACACAAATAGCCTTTGTGTGCATTACTATACCCTATGAAAACACAAGGAAGAGATCTTGGGTCTAATTTTGTCGAACTGTACTACCTAAGACATGGATAGGCTAAACACCCAAAAACACGTAAGAAGTTGTAATCCGGCTTTTTATGGAACATAATTTCTAATGGCGTTTTGGGTTCCGTGGCTGATTTTGGCAATCTATTGATTAGATAACAAGTTATCGTAAAGGCATCTTCCCAGAATGATTTAGGCATATGTGCATGATATAGTAACGCCAAACCAGACTCGGTTATATGTCGTATACGACGTTCAGCTAAGCCATTTTGAGGAGATGTATGTGGACAAGAAAATTTGTGTTGAATTCCAGATTCATTGAGATAGGCTGTAAATTTCTTGTATTCTAAGGCATTGTCAGATTGAAATACTTTGATTTTGTGATCTGTCATTTTTTCTACCTGTTTATGAAAGTAAATAAATGTTTGTAAAGCATCAGAGCGTAGAGTAAGCGGAAAAACCCATGTATAATGAGAAAAGATATCCATTATTAATAGATAATATCGGAAACCAGTTCTAGAACACTGAGGTGATACCCAAATATCCGACACAACCAAACTCAGAGGTTTGTCATACACTGTGTTACTGGAAGAAAAAGACAGTTTCTTGCTTTTACTAAGATGACAAGAATGACAGAAATCAAATGACTTATTGGAAACCTTAAGAGAATTTTGAAGACAAATGCGAGAAACAGTACACAACATTGAATGCCCTAGTCTTTGATGCCACAAAGGGAAAGAGGTGGATATGTTTGCCTGCGGCTGGATAGGTTTGTCTAGCATGTCAACCCCTTTAAAAATATATAGGCCATTCCTATTCAGTCCTCGAAGCAGTATTGTCCCCGAATGCTTGTCCTTCACAAGAAAATAAGATGTGTGAAATTCAAAATACACATTATTGTCTTTACAAAACTGTGTAACAGATAGTAAGTTAGTCTTTATCTGTGGGACATGATACACATTGTTTAGACAGAAAGACCTATACTTGTATGTAAAAGAAGTACTTCCTATATTGGCAATTTTAAGAGTATTACCATTACCAACATGCACCATCTCAGTACCATCATATTCATGAGGTATGGTCATATTTTAAGTGTGGGGGAATTCCCCCACACTTGCCTTTTGCTAGTCCTCGAGCAAACTAAACTAGACTACAACAACTCCGTTTCGTCGAGGATGCGGTTACTTTTAGCGGAATGTAACAAGCCTTTAAACCCCTAGGTGTCCCTAGTGGACGAGTTATAGTCTCGTGAGGGTTTACGAGAGAGATATACCCACAAAACCTACTCCAACTTCAAAGCGTTCCGGCTTCCCAAGCATCCAAAGAGCTATGAGGACATAGAGTTTCGCATGCTAGTAATAAGAAGTTAGAAATACCAAAGAACATATTCTCATTCTTAAATGTTGAGTGAGAAATAACCACACCATAATGAGAGAACGCGTGTTTGAGAGCGATCAATAAGCATTTCGCCTCGACTTCTGCCTCACCAATAGGGTTTTATGATAATTACACTCAATAAGACAGCTTTTTTATGGGTCTCACATGTGTGTAGGTAGGAATAAAGAGAGAAATCCTACACACACGTTGAATGGTGGGAAGGAAACCTTCCGAAATATTTTGGAGACTCCACAAAATCGTGGAAAACAAAGATATTTTTTGATGATCTGTAAGAAAGGAAATCAACCATTATTATCGAGGATGAGAGTACTTACCACCTTCACATCTGATTGCAATGATGAAAGCACCACTCTCACAGCATCCAATAGAAACGTCTTCCTTCGGCTCGTCTTCTTCATCTTCTTGGTCTTCGTCTTCGGTCTTCAATCTGGCGATGATAAACTCTTGAACTTCGTCGATCCTTGACAATTTGTAACTCTTTTCCTCAATTTCCTTGTTGCTTGAAACTTCTTTATATATTTTTCTTCCCCATGGCCTTATTGAATAAATAACAACCTAATGCAAATCTTTTTGTATTTTCTCTTTTTTTTATTTTTATATATATTTCTTTTTTTTTGTATATTTTTTTTGTATATTTTTTTTTTCTTTTTTTTTTCTTTTTTTTTTTCTATTTTTTAACAAAAAGATTGGAACTACAAAATTAATAACGGATTAAAATAACATGACCATGAAAGAAGTACTTTACCACTTTGATTTTCACAACTTGTAATGTCTTTGTATCCTAAACTTCAATAACTCTCATCTTTTGATTTTCTTCGCTCTTGTACGTAGTCTTCACACTTAGATATAGAATTCCGCTCCTTATTTGTAAGTCTTCAACATATATATATATATATATATACTCATTGTATGTTGCTTTACTTGGATATGAAATATGCTCTTTCTTGTATTGTTGCTTGTAAACCTCAAACGTCTTCAACTTTCCTTGTAGATTTTGATGTCGCCCCACTTGTTGATGATGATGTGTTTCTATGGATCTGTTGTTGGCGAGAGAGAGAATGGTGCTAACTACAAATCAAACTACAAGAAGATGGTTTTCGTCTATAGACGTCACCCTCATGATTGACAAAATTAGCACTCAAGAGATCAAAAATAGTTCTTCTATTGGTGGGAGGTTGGGTAGCTCACCATTCTACCCGGAATTAACGTACGGTGACACACACTCAAAAGAAAGCTTTTTAGTCAGCTGCAAAGAAATTTGGTCTGGTGCCTCTGTTGATTTGAAAAATGGGTAGTCTCCATTAATGATTGATCATCAACTCTAATAATGCATTTCTCTCTGCTCCTAATTTGCATCACCGGCATGATTAAATCCATTATTTAACACTCTAACAAGCAAGAAATCCGAACGTAGTTCCCTAACACTTCCAAGTTCAGTTATGTCGGTCAGAATTCTTTATGTAAACATACCTAGAAGTATGCTAGTGACTCTAAAATCTCTACAAGTTAGAGGTTTTTATTCAAATATATACAAAGAATTTGAAAATTTTGACTCAAAAAGGCTAAAAACTCTATATGCAAAGAACTCCAAACACTCCCCCACACTTAAACTTTACATTGTCCTCAATGTAATTGACTTGTCCTAAGTAAAGTCAAGGTGGGAAATCCTAATATGATATTCAAAATAAGAAAACTAAAAACAAAAAGGATAGAAAATACAAAACCTATGGGTTGCCTCCCATGCGGCGCTTAGTTTAACGTCCTCGGCCCTGGACCCGGGTTATCGTCAAGTAAACCAATAATCGAAAATCTGGTAGTCCTCCCAGACAATAATCTGCAATTCTAATAACAGCTTCATGAAAACATTAGCACAAAATATAAATATAGAAGCTATCACTTTATTGAAGTTTCCCCCACACTTCGTCCTTTCTACACTCGAAAGTGGATAGAGAACATAAAATTCGGGAACTTCAAAAGGTTCTTCAGCTTGATGAACCTGCACAATTCTAGAATCAAACACATCAAGTGGTGGATACTTAGAAGCAAAATAATCCGTTAAAACTTTAGAAGCACATAACTCCAATCCTAAGTGAGGTATTTTCCTAAAAGTCGGGTTAACAACTCTTTGAGAAGCTACTTCAATTGGATGGAAAGGATCAATAGATATAGAATTATATAAAGGATTAGACAAACCTTGTATCGGATCCTCATCTTTTATCTCTATTGAATTATTTACCTCAAGTATATCGTGGTCCTCTATCGAACTATTATTTTTACGCTCAACCGAAATCTCAAACATCATTATATTCCAAGACAAGCTCAATTGGGTCTTCCACGACTTTAATCAATTTGGTTTCATTCTCGACCTCTATCTCTTTAACAATCTCATCATCAGAATCGGAATCATCTCCTAGTAAGTCTAATTCATTGGTGCAAATCTTAAAATCTTCACTTGTGTACGTTACACCATTTATAACAACGGTTATGTCATATCCATTCTCCTCCTTTTGAATAGGCGAGTGATCGTTATTATGATCCGGAGATGGAAAAACTTTATCATTATTGCACGAACTTTCTAAAGGTTTCTCATCTTCATCAGAATCTTCGTCAACCTCATAATCTTCCCTATCCCAACGATACTTGAATTCCATTTTTATGGCCCTTTCTATTTCTTGAAGAGTTTCCTCTAATGCTCCATCTTCTTCCAGTTGATTGTATCTCTTATAAAGTTTTCTGATGTTTACACGTTTTCTATCATTACTCACAATAGAATACCTAGACCGCAACTCTTCCCTTTGAATAGGTGAAATCGAGCAATATGAGTGGGTTTGGTTACACTATCATAAGTTTTTAGTTCGAAACTCTCTTTTATCGCACATTACTAGAAAACAATTGATCAGAAACATAACTATCCTTCCATCCTCGCGATTGTTCACTTACATGCCCGTCATAAGGTTGTTGACATGTATGAGAATATCCATAAGGTTACGTGGGATATTGATCATAGCCAAAAGATTGGTTTTGATTATACCCATAGGATGGTTGGTAGTTGTTATAAGAATGAGATTGAAATCCATATTGATTACCATTATTATATGTTGATTGGTCTTGTGCTCCGTACATGTTATTTCCATAAGGAAACATGACGAATCACAAGAGAAAAAGAGAAAATAAAACAAAAATCTAAGAAAAATAAAAACAAGCTAAACAAATAACAAATCAATCAAAGAATCGCTCCCCGTAGTGGCGCCTAAAATTTGATGCGCGTCGTTTACACAACAAATTAATAAAGATATTTCCCACTAATTAACTGGTAATATAGCGGTAGTAAGAGATCGTTCCCACAGAGAGCTGTGTAATTGATAGGTTATTTGATCAGCAAAATAAAGTAAAAGACAAGGGGATTGGTTTAAAGTAAAACGAAAAGAATAACAAATAAAGAAAGATGATTAAGGAATCATTCACCGTCACTGGAAAGAAACTTAATAAAAGTACTTGTTTATTTCTTGTAGAATTTCTATATCACCAACCGTAGAATAGCAATAAGCTCTGCTATCCTCGGAATTCCTGTTGCCACTGATACGGAAGCGCTCGACTACCAGATTCTATCCATCTGAGCCACCATGAATAAGCTCTCAAGATGTAACCCACCGGATGCATTACGTTTTGTGAATTAGGTTGATCCTAGCATCAGACGCATAAGCTCGGTCTGCTTACTAGTGTCATCTCTATACACAATTGCTTAACGTAATCCCTCTTAAAACTTTTGCGATGTACTACTTGTGTATGGAATCGAGTGACTATTACACGTATCACCAACCCAAATACTAGTAGAAGAATTATTATCAGGTTAATTCAAATGGCCAATTGAATAACCCAATAATAATCTTAGACACTAAAAATAATAGAGACAATCGACAAGAAAATTAAACTCAAAATAAACTTGTGAAAAGAATTAAAGTTTCATAAACCAGGACTTTGAAATCATACCTTAATCAGTAAAAATTCAGCTACACATGGATTTACTAAAACCCATAAAAATATATATAGAAGAAGAAGAAAATAGCTTGGTTTCCCCCTAATGGGGTTAACCCTAGATATGAAATAAAACCTTTCCTCTCTTCTATTCTCTTTCTCTCTCTGAAAAGTTATGTTTCTAGCTACAAAAGAAATAATAAAAGAAGAAATTGATATTTCTCTTTTTGTTTAGGTAGCTATTTATAGGCATCAAATACCCTAGCTATCCACAAAAGTCGCACAAGATAAAGGTTTCAAAGTCGGTGGAGTTTATCTCAAAAGAGGTGTTCGTAATTGGGTGTTGCGTGGTGTATTCTAGTAGCGTGCAGATAGCTTCTGATCCGTTCGATCCCCTGGGGAACTCATATGTATTCATCTACACCGTTGATCTATCCTTCTTCGATGCACCGTTTCACACCAAATCCTGACTTCTCCAAAATGCGTCAGAAGCTTGCTTGTGAAGTACCACAAATATAGCCCCACCACGTGCTTGTCTGTTCCCTCTTTTCTTCTGATTTGTACGACTCTTGGGCTTCCATCATCACATTGGGTCCCATGGTGATGTCATCATTCAACAAATGGCAGAAGCCATTACTCAGTTCCATTAACTCCGTCGACTCTGCCAACAGCTGCAAACTCGAGCTCCATGTTTCTCTGATTCTTGCCCCGAGCTACATCCAAGCTTTTCTCGACCCTCGAGTCCCATGACAAAGAACAGCTCCATTATTCCGTCGAGTTCGATCACCATCGGTTTTCCATCGTTCCTGTTCTTCAACTTCCATTATGTTCATCGCTGCCATGCTCGTCTCAACAACCAACAACTCGAGCAGCAGCATATCCCATCACTTCTTCTATCACATAACTCCATCCGTGTCTCATCATCTTACTCTCTCGAGAACACCACAGATCAAATCCATCACCGCCATGCATACGATCACGAGCGACTCCAAGCATCCTGTTCTTCTTCTGATTTCTCCCCATACTCGAGCACCACTGATTTATGGGAATCAGTCATTTACACAAGCTTCGTCTCACCTTCAGAAACCCAATGATGCCCTTAGAAGCTCGAATGTCTCTTCTCCAAAATCCACCATCATCTTGATCATCACGATCATAGCATCATCATCTCCCCGAACACCTTTCGAGCCCTCGATTTGAAATCGGACTCACCCAAGATTCATATCATTCTCTGAACCCAGTGATGTATTCAAATTTGAATATCACTGTTAATCAAAATCCATCATCATCGTGATCATCATGATCATCAAACTCTATCTGCCATTGCTTATTTTATGTTTAAGAACAGTGAAGACGAAGTGCCCTTAGTAATAAGGCAGGTGCCTTTAGTAATGTTTGAATTCTGGATTCCCCCTTTGTAAAAGACCAGACTCCTTTTAGCATTTCCCTTGAACTTGACTACCCCTTAACATGAAGTGCCCCTTAACGATCAGTGAGGATGTCAATAACACTTCTCTTTGAAATGATCATTTAGCCCTTAGTCTTCCAAGTTCTTGTTTTGCTCATAACTTCTTCATACGAACTCAGAATGACTTCGTTCTTTCGCCATTGTCTTCATCTTCTCGTCCTCTACACAATGAAAAGTAGAAATCTTGTGTTTGAACGAGTTCCAATTGATCTTTGGCCTTTCTCCACTTATAACTAGCTTCTTTCCTTGCACAATTAAGTACAAATTCACTTCTTTTGGATGATTTCCCTAACAAAACACAAATAAGAGAAAACAAGCGTAATATACAATAATTTTCAATAAAACCAACAAATACTAGCATGGAATTGACACTAAATATATGTGAAATATGCACTTATCAGGTATGGTCATATTTTTCATATCTGCAGTTAAATGATGTGTAGCACCTGTGTCAGTAACCCACTGATTTCCATGCATACCTTCTGGCAAAGCTATATAGGCAGCAGGGTTTTTAGAATGATTGTTGTTTGGTTTGTAACGAAACCAACAGCGTGTTGCCTGGTGATTATCTTTTTTACAGATTTGACATGGTTCGTCAAACTTCGGAGTCTTTCTTTGAGATGGCTGATTTCCACGATTTGCTGGATTATTGTTGTAATGATGTGACGGTCCACGATTGGCATTATTGTAATGCTTTGGTGCAGATTTGTTGGATGAGCCACGGTTAGTAACAGCTACATTTGTTATGGGTTGTTGGATAGCAAAGATATGTTGCTCGAGCCTCATATCAAACATCAGCATATGTGTATAAAAGGTTTGCATATCCAAGTCTCTGGCAGTTCTCAGTGAAGTGACTATTGGATCATATGTCTGATTCAATCCATTACAAATGGATTGTTTCATCTCATCGGCATTAACAACATAGCCAGTAGCTCCAAGTTGTGCAAATAACGACTTAGCATCATTAAAATAAGCTTTGAGGGATTTATTACCTTTGCTCATAGAATGGAGTTGTTTCTTTAAGTGCATATGATGGAACTTTGTTTTTGGAGCATATTCTGCTTCTAACATATCCCATACTTCCTTTATAGTGTCTAAACCTCTAACAACCCCAAAAAAATTCAGGAGTCAAGGTTAAGTTTAGCCAACCAACCAGCAGGGATTCTTGCTCTTCATATGCTGTAAAATCAGGGTTTACAGCTTCAGAATTTGGTAAAGTTTTTGTTGGTATTGTTTTTGTTCCATCAATAAAGCCAGTTAAGCCATGGCCCTTAAGAATGGGTTTGAACTGCGTCTTTGCAAAGTGGGTAATTTGTTTCTGTTAACTTCAGAGTTACCAGATGATGAATCTGGACATTTCTGAGTTGATTGGTTGTTGTCATGATAGGGTTTGATGTTTTTTTGTTTTTGTTTTTTTTTGTTTTAGGGTTTGGAAGCGTAGCTTGGATACCAAGTTAAAAAAGGTATTTCTGGTGAATACTTCTACGCTTAATCTTGTGGATTCGACTGTTATTTATACGTGAAAGATTTCACAGTGAGTTGTTACAGATTTGAAACTTATTCAAAGATAACAAACAAATTCTAAAAGATAGCCGTAAGACTCTAGCCTTGTACTCGGTCTTCAACTGACTTAGTTGAGAGTCTTCAGGTCTTGATTCTATATTGCTTAACAAATTAACAACCCTTTACCCTGCAGCCATCACCAACTCAGTTTAAATCTCAATCCGTCACAAAACCTAACTTCAGATTATAAAAACATCATCTCCTTCCTTTCCCGAACTCAATAAACATCAACAGCACGATCAACAATCAATTCTTATTGATTCCCCTAAGTTTTATGATCTCAAAATCATATAATCATCACACAAAATCACGAGTGAGAAGAACAGGGGAGAGAGGAGGAAAGAAGAACAAAAAAAAAGAGAAAGAATAAGAAATAAGATACGATTTATCTTCTCGGTTTGGTGTCGATAAGACCAAGTCAAATTTACAGATACACCCAACGATTCAGATATGGCTACCACCTGGTGCTTTGACAAAAAGATATTTCTACCCTTCAAACAAATTTATTAATATCTTCTTCGTCCGGTACCCGAATGACACATTCGAGTAGTCCATTTCGCATAACTTTTTCGAGATTTATCCAAGAGTACTAGTTTCGTATCTAGATTGTTGTTAGATTAATTTCTAATAATTAACGTTCGAGTTACACTAATCGAGTAATTAGCGGCTAAGACGTCTCTTGACTAGTCTAATAGCGTTGACGAGCTTGAGGGTCTTTACATGGTAACCACTAGTAAGCTAAACACCTTTTACCATAACCTTTACTACACGCAGACAGATAATTATTATGGGCACTCCTCCCTCAATAAATTAGATGACATGCATTGAAAATATGTCAACAATCAACAAATCTCATGTGAAACCGTGGCTTTTGGATTTTCTTGGATGCAGAAAATTGCAAGTTCGAGTCCAAGTCACTTGAATCTTGAAGTATTTTTTTTCCCTTGAAATTTTGAAATAATGAAAAAAGCATCGGACGAGTCTAAATAGTAATCTAGTCGTATTTGAAGTGAAGGATCCACACTAAGAGTATAAATCCTAGAAAAGGATGGGATGAAGATCATGCCAAAGGTATGTGAACCCTATATCCAAAAATCACCAAATCAGACATGAAGGATGTCCTCGGAACAACTTGATAAGGGTAAAACGAGTTGTTCTACATATCAGAACTACACTAAAGGTGCCACAAACACTGCAAATACTGATGAGATACAACATGATGCTACGAAGGCTCAACATGATGTTGGTATGCTCCAATATCAGAACATCAATCGCTTATTAGGGAGTAAGGCACACACCAAAAATAAAATATCTTATGGACTGATGTTCAAGTTGGAGAATGGGAAAGGAAAACTAGATATTTTGGTGATGCTCATGGATGATAACGCAGCAAGGATGGAAAAAAGTGTCAGGCGCATGGCCTTGATGATTATGAGTTGGTTTTACAGAGTTGGTGTTTGCTTTATGCTTTTTGCGGCTAGGAACCGCCTCTATGGCTTTAGGAAAGAAGTTAGGAAAGTTAGCATGGTTGGCCAAGAAGTTAAGATTATTGTGAGGTGATTGATAATTCTAGGCTTTTCTTCGGGAATATAAGTCCGGGTTATCGATTGGTTCATGTTCACCTTGATTTCTATCAAAAGACTGAACAAACTTGTAGGTTTATCTGTAGGAGACAGATTTATCTATTATCGTAGACTTTTATATGTGATACAGATTTGTTTATTCAAGTCTTCGACTTTGGGTCATAGCAACTCTTGGTTGTGGGTGAGATCAGCTAAGGGAATCAAGTGCATAGTATCCTGCTGGTATCAGAGATGTAAGGAGCGCAACTGTACCTTGAATCAGTGTGATATTGATTAGGGTTCAACTACAGTCCATACCGAAGTTAGTTTGTAGTAGGCTAGTGTCTGTAGCGGCTTAATACAAAGTGTGGTGTTCAACTGGACTAGGCCCCCAGGATTTTTTCTGCATTTGCGGTTTCCTCGTTAACAAAACTTAGGTGTATGTGTTATTTCTATTCCGCATTATATTTTGTTATATAATTGAAATATCACGGGTTGTGCGTTGTATCGATCAATTGTGAAATCCAACCTTTGGTTATTGATTGGAAATTGATTGATCCTTGGATATTGGTCTTTGGTACCATCCAAGTTTATATCTCTTGTTTTTGATAAATACTCACAGATTTATATTTATTTGAGTATAGATCAAATCGAGAGATAGAGATATTAACTCATTGATATACTTTTTATTAAGATTGAGTCATTTGTCTAGTTGATTCTCTTAAAAGTATATTAGAGTTAGTCCATACATATTGCTAATCGAAATATTGGGTGAGGTTGTTAGATCCCCGCTTTTTCAATTTCGTATTGGATCCACATAGGAAATCAAAAAATATATTATTTTATAATTTTAGCGAATTATTAATTTGGCACGTTGTCCCCAAATCGGGACCGGCTAAAAAAATTATTCAAGAGAGTTTATTAAATAATAAAGTATTAATTAATGGAGTTTCTATTGTACATTGCTTAATTATTTTATGAAAATAAATAATTAAAATAACGTATATCCGTTGCTTTATGGTTTACAACGTCTATATCGAGTTGCAAACTTAGAAACCTAAACATTGCGAAATAGGCCAGAATATCTAATGTGCCAAGATGTATGACTATAATTCCATTAAGCAACCCATACTTCATCTCCGTATAATATTTTCTTCTCTCCCCTTATCAGGAATTTGAATAAACAATTCATAAGCTTTCTCAATACCAACTATATATTCAATAGCCAACAAGAGGAACAAAAACTTATTTCTCTCAAACATTTTAACAAACTGTGTACTACCGTCACCATTATTATCAGTTTTCATAGACACCAGAACAATGGAACCACTAAACCATGATATAGATTCATACCCATGTTTACTAACGAGTTCATGAACAAAATCCCTCTTGTAATTAGATATTAAAATCGAACCCACATTAATTACAAGTGAATCTAGTAATCCTATCAGAACAAAAGCTATACTGACCAAAAAATTGTGATTTCCTCTTAATGGTTTGATAATCCTTACCAAGATCGAATAACAATCTAGTACAAAAAAAAAAAAAAAAAAATCTTACCACTTAGTTTGCTGTGACTTAACATGTATTTCTTCAAGAGATCATGATTCTGACAACTAGCCCCCATTGTGTGTAGGTTATGGTTGTTGAAGAACCGTAACAATTTAGTGAAACCAATTTCATGAAAAGAACCCCTAATAGACCGAATATGAGGAATGGGCTTTTCCTCTTGTGGGTTAAACGATCTTTGGGTTTTCTTGTTCCTCAAAGAAAAATGAAAGAATTAACTCGGAATCTAGAGAATCGTCATCTGTTACTTCTAATGGAAGTGAAGAGACTTGGGTTAAATCGGTCACGAATATATTACTGTTTCTTTTCTTATAATCACATCAACAATCTCAGCTTTTTCAACTACTTGTTCTTCAAGTGGTTGTAGCTGAGTTGATGGAATAGATTTGTTGAGTGAATCCAACTGGTTTTCAGTGGTGAAAATGAGAAGATCTATTTGATGAAGAACATGTTATCGATATGGTAAGCTCATATCCAGAAACAACTTTATTTTCTCTAACCTCAGATAATAGAACATATCCTTTACCGCCCGAATCACAACCAATTGAGCAAGTGATTCCCCCATTGCAGAGTACGTACAAAATTAGTGGATGATAACAATTGTTATGAACCTAGTTGTTCTTAACAAGATGATGATGATGATAGTAACGTCAAGATCCTCACGGACCAAGCCTCCAAGTTCGAAGAACACAGTTTAATCGGGTTTAACCAATTTGATTTTGATTAATTTCTTAGATATATAACTAGACTCAAAGCATAAATAGTACCACAAATATAACCTAGAATCTAACGGCTAACAAGAGCCCATGTGGTTGCATCCACCACACCCATTATATCCGATAATGGCACCCATTGTCATATAAAATATGCAGTGAAAACATGTCAACCAACCTGATGTGGATCAGAGGTTTTTAGATAGGCTTGGACGCAGGAGATCACAAGTTCGAGTCCAATCTTGAAGTTTTTTTTTCCCTTCATCGGACGATAATAATCTACTCGATCGTCAATCTCAAGACCATTGTGTCGGGAAGATATGCTTTGCTCTTGTGCAACAACAAAATTATTGAACTGAGCTACTACTAGCGTAGTGGCTGTCATCGTCATCAAAAGGAAAGGAAAGGAGAACAAGTCATCACTTTTTTGAAGTTGAGAGTTAAAGAGTTACTTACCTTGTTTGGTAATAAGGAAACTTCCTTAACATCAATTCCTTCAAGAGATCAAGATTCTCACAACTAGACCACACTGTGTGTAGGTTATGGTTGTTGCAGAACCGTAACAATTTCATGAAACCAATTTCAGCGAAAGAACCTCTAATACAGAATGAATAACTCAAATGAGGAATGGGTTTTTCCTTTTGTGGGTTAAACGATACTGGTTTTTCTTGTTCCTCAAAGAAAAATGAAAGTATTAACTCGAGATCTAGAGAATCGTCATCTGTTACTTCTGATGGAAGTGAAGAGACTTAGGTTAAATCGGTCACGAATATATTACTGATTATTTTCTTACAATCTCATCAACAATCTCAGCTTTTTTAACTACTTGTTCTTCAAGTGGTTGTAGCTGAGTTGATGGAATAAATTTGTTGAGTAAATCCAACTGGTTTTCTGTGGTGAAAATGAGAAGATCTATTTGATGAAGAACATGTTGTCGATATGGTAAGCTCATATCCAGAAACAACTTTATTTTCTCCAACCGTAGATAATATGATATATCCTTTACCGCCCTAATCACCACCAATTGAGCAAGTAATTCCCCCACTGCAGAGTATACAGAATTTATGGATGATAAAAATTGTTATGAACTTAGTTGTTCTTAACAAGATGATGATGATGATAGTAACGTCAAGATCCTCACGGACCAAGCCTCTAAGTTCTGAAGAACACAGTTTAATCGTTTAACCAATTTGATTTTGATTAATTTCTTAGACATATAACTCAGACTCAAAGCATAAATAGTACCACCAATCTGACCTATAATCTAACAGCTAACAAGACCCCATGTGGTTGCATCCAACACACCCATTACGCCTGATAATGGCACCCAATAGCAAGCTGAATATCTATGGGAACTCCGATACTGTAAAACGTGCAGTGAGAATATGTCAACAAACCTCATTTAGAACGGTGGTTTTTAGATAGGCTTGGACGCAGGAGGTCACAAGTTCGAGTCCAATCTTGAATTTTTTTTTCCCATCAAGTTTTGGAATAAAGAAAAAAACATCCATCGGACGATAATAATCTAGTCGGTCGTCAATCTCAAGATCATTGTGGCTGGGCAGATGGCTGGGCAGATGACTGCTCTACTCATCAAAAGGAAAGGAAAGTCGAACAAGTCATCACTTTTTTGGAGTTGAGAGTGAAAGAGTTACTTACCTTATTTGGCAATAAAGAAGCTTCCTTCCACTACAATCACAAGAAAGAAGAGTAAAACAACAAATCCCTGAAACTCAAATTTATTCTTCCCTAAAATTCTTTCACCATGAAATTGCCAGATACTACAACAAATCCCTGAAATTCGTCCATATTACTACATATATCAAATTGCAAAGAAAAAACAGAAATGAAATCCCTGAAACTCAAATTTATCAAATTCCGCTTTCATATTACAACAAATCCCTGAAATTCAAATAAATTTATTCTTCCACAGAAATCACTGAAATTCATTAATCTTGAACTGCATTTATATCAAATTGCAAAGAAGAAACGGAAATGAAATCCCTGAAACCCAAATAGATTTACCAAATTACTGCATTACAGATATCTCCGAAACTCTTTCCTAATGAACAACTGCACCACAGATATTATCAAATTACTGGTGATTCTCTTTTTGTCCTTCCTGGTACATGCTTCTTCGCAAACTCCTAGTCCTAGTAATGTAAGTCCCCCCTGCTTGTTTTCTTTTCTGCTTGGTTTATGCAATTACATACTTTGATTATTACAATAACATCCAGGAACTTGAAATAGACAAATCTCACAATTGAAACACCAAATCTGATCTTGCTCCTTATTTTCCTGAATATAAGTATAATTCGTATAAATGTAGATAGTTGTTTGATTCAAAATTAGGTATCTATGTATCGATGTATCTCATCCATATATGCATCTTTTGTTCTTCGCAAACTCCTAGTCCTAGTAATGTAAGTCCCCCCTTTTCTGTTTGCCTCCTTATTCATTATCTTGGTTTATGTAATTACATACTTTGATTATTACAGTAACATTTAGGAAGCAAATCTGATCTTGCTCCTTATTTTCGTGAATATGAGTATAATTCGTATAAATGTAGATAGTTGTTTGATTCAAAATTAGGTATCTGTTCGATGTATCTCATCCATATATGCACCAGCTGTTCTTAGCAATTCACATGACTCTGCAAGTCTACATATCTATCATGCAAAACAAGTGATGCAGTTATGGCTTTTGCTGGCAATGGACCTCCATTTTGAGTGAGATTTTAAGAGACAAGGAACCAATACCACAAAAATAATATGCTCAGTTAGACCAGAATTTGGTCCAATCTCTAGTAATCTCTTCATAGACCACCCTCTCAACCCCAGATATTAGATCATTGGAAGCTGCTAGAGCCTCATCCAGACATTATACCTGTACGAATCTGGGGTAACATAATTGGACTTCATCTCTTGTATGACCTTCTCAGAGTTTTGGTTTCAAGTGCTTTTTCTGTCACCAGTTCTTTACAATATAACAATTGAAAAAGTAAGTTTCAGATGAACCTTTGGATTTATACATCAAGGTGGATAGCTTGGTCACTGACTGTCATACCCATGCCCCTTTTACCCATAGTTCCTGAAAGCTGAACAAAAAACCCAACATTCACTCACATTTTCCACATTGCTACTGAGCAAATCTTAATACAGGCAAAAAAATGAAAAAAACAAAGACTCGTTTTCTTAAGGAAAAAATGGTAATACCTTGAGAATAGGGCCACAGAGTTGACGGTGGTACTTAATTCAATCAACAACCATGTTTTCTCACCAATGTTACTTCTGAATTTCTGCAGGCACAAGCCCCTACTCCGGGCAATCACAGCGCCCCACCCGGGAGATGGTTCTACTTGCCAGACCCACAACGCCATCCACCACCGGTGATGCAACCACCGATAGCATCACCTCCACCCGTTCAACGTCAACATCGAAAATCTCTCTCAAAGCCCCTAGTAATCTGCCTTTCTGTTCTTGTGGGACTTATCGCCGCTCTTTTAGGTGAGCCCGAGCCTCAATTCACCCAATAAGCTCTTTTAGGTTTGTTAATCACAATTTTGATTCTTACTCTTGTACTTGACCAGTTGCCCTTGGCTGCGCCGCACTCTATCTGTGGAGAAAGAAGAGAGGAAAGCCACAAAAGAAGGAGGTTGATATTGAATGTGTAGAAATGGATAACGAGTTCTTCAAACAAACCGGGGGGCCCAAGAAGTTCTCCTATGAAGAACTGATGCTTGCAACTAACAATTTCGAAGGAGGAGGCAAGCTGGGACAAGGGGGATTTGGAAGCGTCTACAAGGGCTTGTTGAATGGTTTAAACTTGAACGTGGCTGTTAAAAAGATATCCAAGGGTTCAAAACAAGGCAAAAAAGAGTACATGTCAGAAGTGAAAGTGATCAGCCGTCTACGACATAAACACTTGGTCCACCTTATCGGGTGGTGCCACGAGAGGGATGAGCTTCTCCTGGTGTATGAACTGCTGGAAAACAGAAGCCTGGACACCCAGCTTTATGGAGGCGGAAATGTTTTGAGTTGGCAGGTGCGGTACAAGATAGCTGAGGGCATGGCTTCTGGTTTGCACTACCTCCATGAAGAGTGTGACCCATGTGTGCTCCACAGGGATATAAAATCCAGCAACATAATGCTGGATTCAAACTTTAACGCCAAACTTGGGGATTTTGGCGTGGCAAGGCTCATGGACCATGGAACTACTGATTTGGCCGGAACCATTGGATACTTAGCGCCTGAATGCTTTACTACCGGCAAATCAAGCAAGGAAACAGATATTTACAGTTTCGGGGTTGTATTTTTGGAGATCACTTGCGGAAGAAAGCCTCAAGATGCACCTGGGGACCTCTCGCTAGTAGACTGGGCCTGGGATTTGTATGCAAGTGGGAAGGTAATTGATGCAGCGGATCAGAATTTGGAAACGAAATTCGATGTGTCAGAAATGGAATGCTTGATAGGATTAGGATTATGGTGCTGTGATCCGAATCCAAAATCGAGGCCCTCGGCAACAGAAGTCCTCGACGTTCTTCAATTAAAATCTCCAATGCCTAGCCTTCACTCTCAGCGTCCAGCATTAGCAAGTTCTTCTTCATCCTGTGCTGTTACCATTTCAGAAGTGATCGGGCGGTAAGTACTCTACTTTTATCTTATCTGCAGAGCAACAAAGTGTGTGGCAAAAATTATTTTTCAGGGAGAGTTTGAATATAAAGCTACAGGCATTCTTGGTAGAAATCAAGAGAATATCTCAAAAGTACAAAAAAAATTAAGAACATGTAAACAAGTTGATCCTTCAGATACAAAGTCTGGTCAGTACAAACTCAATGCCTAAACTTATAAGTATGCTCATATGTTATTGTATACGTCGAATTATATAAATAGTCCCAATGGTTTCTCGATTTCTTCTGTGTTATATTACATCAATACTTCTCAGAGAATTGTTCAGAAATGTTCCTATATATAAACCCGTACTTTACTGTAGGTATTTGGCTAAGGTTTCTATATCTCCTTTACTTTCTGCAAAGGAGATTTAGAAGTTTTAATATTTGTTCTATTTCAATGTGACTCCTTTTATGTAAATTCATAGTATTTGGCTACTGATCTTCATTGATAAAGCATAACCGTGTATTGTCTATTTGTTGCGGTCAACAAGATAAAGTTAAGAGTAAAATTTCTGACAGAACATATGAAGGGAAGTGTTGAATCAAATACCCAATACCTAAAAACAGACATTAGAATTACCTTCTTGTTCCCATTCTCACCACATATAGCAGGAGAGATGTAATCCATAATGTCGATGTGTATGCCAATAAGAAAATACAACTGTTCGTTCCATCACTTTTGAAGTCCCATACACAATGTTCCTGAATATAACCCTCGTTTCAGTTGTAGAGACCGCTAGTGTATAGTTATGAAGGCGCTCAACAAGTTTCAAGTTCCCATGGTATCCAACTCCAGAATTCTGGAGGGTCTCCTTTGTGCGGTTGATCACAGTGACATTAAGTACAATGTCATAATGATTCAGCATAAACAGGGTCACTGAATCCTGTCAGCTGAAGAATGCGGTTCAGTTGGCGTCATTTCCATCTTTGGTGCATTCTCCAGTAGCACGTATAAAATCATCTTGGACCTCATCTTCCAACTCAAGCTGGCTAATACCCTGAAATTATGCAGAAGTCATGAAAAGAACATTTTGATGAAAACTAATAAGACTTACTTAAACCATTTGAAAAACAAGCAGACATAATGCCTAAATATTTTAGTGGAAAAAAGAAGATTGTAGTGCAGAATCCGTGTTCTCTATATAGCATACCATGACAGACTTCAAATCAGTACATATCCAAGTAGCAGGGATAAATTCAGTACCCTTCAAGTTCGCTACGACAATAAAACAAACAGTTGATATACTCCAATCAGTAAACAAAAGAAACCCAGCTTAGCAAAACCTCTGAGAAGAACACAATTTTTTTCAATCCAATCAGAAACCATTACTAAAACAAGAACAGAAAATCAAAAAATGGAAATGATAATAGTAAATTACAAACCTGTTGAGCTGAAACTGAAGCAAGAACTCGAGAAAATAATGAAAATGGAGAGTTAATCAGGAAACAGGCTCTCACTTAGGCGTCGAACTGATTCCAAGATAAGGAACATCAACGATCTGTTGGGTTTCAATTTTTGCTTGGCACACGCAGCAAGATAGCTGCCAGTGCGCCAAATTACAAGGTTCATTCAATTATGTTCCTTCCTCCCGAATGAACTTAGAAAGAGGGTGTTTCTTTTTCCTGACTCAGAAGTCTCATCTAAACTAACTTGTTACATCTGACTCGATTTTTTTTCTTTTTCGGATTCCACCCGGATTCTGAAAGGGACCGAAAGAAATGAACTCCATATTATAAAAACTGGAGGATATTTCAGTAATTATACATGCATTCCACTACTCAAATAGGCTCAAGGATATCAAAAAGTTATAAAAGATAGCGATCTGGCTAAGTAAAGGATCAAATCTAATTCAGACGCCAAGTCAAAAAAAAATAAAAATAAAAATCAAACATGATGTATAACTATTCAACAACCGATACAGATCGAATGGTGAAACCGATAGAAAAATGAGTTTTTAAATGGGTTATCTAATTTTTAATATAAAACAGAAATTGATACGAACTTCTAATTAATGACAATAAAATCTTCGAAATACCCCAAACTTAACAACTTTTCATTGCAAAAAAATGTTGCTACGACACTCCTCGAGATTCGTTTTTTGAAGATGAAATTCTAATTGGTAGATAGTTTAGCAATATTTGCTTGAGTTTAGTACTGATGATGCAATGTGAACAGTTAGATGATTCAAGAGAATTGATGATGTAATGTGAACCGTTGGATGATTGATGAGAATTCCTCGAGATGCGATGGGAATATTTGATTTACTTGATGAATCAAATTTTCATTAACTTTTGCTCTCCAAGAATAAGTGATAAGTGAAAGTCGGGGGTACCTGCAAGTACACTTTGATGCCTCAATGAGTAACAGTCTGAAAAAACAGGGGTATAACAACCACACCCAATAATTTGTTCGGAAATCTGTATGGACTAACTCTAATATAAATCTGAGAGCACCAGCTAATAAAGCGAACTCAATCAAGAAATATATCAAAGATTTATATCTTTGTTTCTCAATTAATCAGCAAATCAAACAGATAAGAATCCGTGAGCCTGATTAATATGAGAAACAACTTGGACGGTACCAAAGACCAATGTCCAAGTGTCAATCAATTTATATCCAACAACCAAAGGTCGAATTTACCAATTGATTCAAATACACATAACCTGTGATATTTCAATTATATAAAAAATATAGTGCGGAAAATAAATAACACATACACCACAAATTTTGTTAACGAGGAAACCGCAAATGCAGAAAAACCCCGGGACCTAGTCCAGCTTTGAACACCACACTGCATTAAGTCGCTGCAGATACTAGCCTACAACAAGTTAACTTCTAACTGGAATGTGGTTGATCCCTAACCAAGTCTCACACCGATTAAGGTACAGTCGCGTTCCTTACGTCTTCTTTCTTTAAGTACGAAATACATGTGTTATCTAACATCTACGGCTTCTTCATCCTCTAGATTCGTCATCATCCTCAAAAATTTCTCTTAGTGTTTTCTTTTATTGCCTGAACCTTGAGAGGAAATGAAAGAAATGAACTCCATACTGCATAGTCCATACTACAAAAATCGGAGGATATTTCAGTCATTAGATACGTGTCCCATGACTCAAATGGGCTCGAGCCAGGAGTTCATCACGAGTCAGGGATGTCTTTTTTGGAAACAATAGTTAAAAAAAAAAAGCATTCTTAGGCCTGGCTTGATTGGGGTATACCCAGATTAATTGGGGTATACCTAATGAGACAAAACCTGGGTCATTTTGAAGTAAAAGAAGCCTCCCCTTAACCATGTATTTTCAAAATGGCTAAATTGTTCTTGTTTAATTAACACTAAAATTCTGATTAGATTAATTAATTGAGTTTAAATTGATTAATTGAGTCGATTGAAACTTATGAATTTAAGTTATGAAAATTTTGTTTTTCATTGAACTTTTGTGGGAAGATTTTTGATGATTTTTTTTTTTTTTTGAGAATATCTTTTTGATTGACTTCAAATCAGTACATATCCACGTAGCAGGGATAAACATTCAGTACCCTTCAAGTTCGCTACGACAATAAAACAATACAGTTGATATACTCCAACCAATAAGCAAAAGAAACCGAGTTTAGCAAATCCTCTGAGAAGCACACAATTTTTTTTCAAACCAATCAAAAACCATTACTAAAACATGAACCGAAAATCAAAAAATGGAAATGATAATAGTAAATTACAAACTGTGCTGAATAAACCTAAGACGTAAACTCGAGAAAATAATGAAAATGTAGAGTTAATCAGAAATGCTCTCACTTAGGCGTCGAACGATCCCAAGATAAGGAACATCAACAATCACATTTGCGTTTCAATTTTTGCTTGGCACACGCAAGAAAGATAGATGCCAGTGCACCAAATTACAAGGTTCATTCAATTATGTTCCTTCCTCCCGAATGAACTTAGAAAGAGGGTGTTTCTTTTTCCCCGACTCGGAAAGTCTCATCTAAACTAACTTGTTACATCTCGACTCGATTTTTTTTCTTTTTCGATTCCACACGAATTCTGAAAAGAACCGAAAGAAATGAACTCCATATTATAAAAACTGGAGGATATTTTAGTAATTATACATGCATTCCATGACTCAAATAGTCTCAGGGATATCAAAAAGTTAAAAAAGATAGCGAACTGGCTGAGTAAAGGATCAAATCTAATCCAGACGCCAAGTCATCCAAAAAAATAAAAATAAAAATCAAATATGATGTATAACTATTCAACAACCGATACAGATCGAATGGTGAAACCGATAGAAAAATGAGTTTTTCTGTTCCCGGTTATAATTTTTAATATAAAACAGAAATTGATACGAATTTTTAATTAATGACAGCAAAATCTTCGAACTACCCCAAACTTAACAACTTTACTTTTGCAGCAAAATGTTGCTACGACACTTCTCGAGATTCGTTTTTTGAAGATGAAATTCCAATTGGTAGATGGTTTAGCAATATTTGCTTGAGATTCGTACCTGATGATGCAATGTGAACAGTTAGATGATTCAGTAGAATTGATGATGTAATGTGAACCGTTGGATGATTCAGTAGAATTCCTCGAGATGCGATGGGAATATTTCAGTTACTTGATGAATCAAATTTTCATTAACTTTTGCTCTCCAAGAATAAGTGATAAGTGAAAGTCTGGGGTACCTACAAGGACATTTTGATGCCTCAATGAGTAAATGTGATCTGAAAAAACAGGGGGTATAACAACCACACTCAATAATTTGTTCGGAAATCAGATGGACTATTTCTAATGTAAATCGAGAGCACCGCCTAATAAAGCGAGCTCAATCAAGAAATATATCAAAGAGTTATATCTTTGTTTCTCAATTAATCAACAAATCAAACAGAGATAAGAATCCGCGAGCCCGATTAACATGAGAAACAACTTGGACGGTACCAAAGACCAATGTCCAAGTGTCAATAAATTTATATCCAACAACCAAAGGTCGAATTTACCAATTGATTCAAATATGCATAACTAAAGTGATATTTCAATTATATAAAAAATATAATGCGGAAAATAAATAACACATACACCATAAATTTTGTTAATGAGGAAACCGCAAATGCAGAAAAACCCCGGGACCTAGTCCAGCTTTGAACCCCACACTGTATTAAGTCGCTACAGGATAGCTGCCAGTGCACCAAATTACAAGGTTCATTCAATTATGTTCCTTCCTCCCATATGAACTGCTCTTTTTCCTGACTCAGATGTCTCATATGAACTAACTTGTTACATCTGACTCGATTTTTTTTTTTCTGATTCCACCCCGACTCTGAGAGGAACAGAAAGAAATGAACTCCATATTATAAAACCTGAGGATATTTCAAGAATTATACATGCATTCCATGACTCAAATAGGCTTGAGTCAGGGATGTCAAAAGTTAAAAAACTAGCAATCTGGCTGAGTAAGGGATCAAATATAATCCAGACACCAAGTCAACCAAAAAAACAAATATGTTGTATAACTATTCAACAACCGATGCAGATCGAATTTTTAGTGAAACTAACGAGAAAGAAATGAGTTTTTCTGTTCCCGGTAATCTATTTTTACATAAAACAAAATTGATACAAACTTCTAATTAATGAGCGCAAAATAAAATCTTCAAATACCCCAAACTTAACAACCTTATTCTTGCATCAAAAATGATGCTACAACACTCCCTCAAGATACGTTATTTGAAGATGAAATTCTAATTGGTGGATGGTTTAGCAATATTTGCTTGAGATTCGTACGAGATGATGTAATGTGAACCATTAGATGATTGGTAGAATTGATGATGTAACATGAACCGTCGAGATGATTCAATAGAATTCCTCAAGATGCGATTGGAAGATTTCAGTTACTTGATGAATCAGATTTCCATTAACTTTTGCTCTCCAAGAATAAGTGATAAGTAAAAGTCGGGGGTACCTGAAAGGATAGTTTGACGCCTCAATGAGTAACAGTTTGAAAAAGCGGGGTAAAAAAAAACCACACCCAATAATTGTTAAAGCGATTTTGTATGGGCTAACTCTAATATAATTCCGAGAGCACCCGCCTAATAAAGCGAGCTCAATCAAGAAATATATCAAAGAGTTATATCTTTATTTCTCAATATAATCATCAAATCAAACAGATAAGAATCCGTGAGCCTGATTAATATGAGAAACAACTTGGACAGTACCAAAGACCAATGTCCAAGTGTCAATCAATTTATATCCAACAACCAAAGGTCAGATTTACCAATTGATCGAAATACGCATAACCTGTGATATTTTAATTATATAAAAAATATAATGCGGAAAATAAATAACACATACAACATAAATTTTGTTAAAGAGGAAACCGCAAATGCAGAAAAACCTCGGGACCTAGTCGACTTTGAACACCACTTTGTATTAAGTCGCTGCGGACACTAGCCTACTACAAGTTAACTTCTGACCGGAATGTAGTTGAGCCCTAACCAAATCTCACACCGATTAAGGTACACTCGCGTTCCTTACGCCTCTAGAACCAAGCCGGATTCTCGCACTTGATTCCCATAGTGATCTCACCCACTACTAAGAGTTGCTACGACCCAAAGTCGAAGACTTATAAACAAATTTGTCTCACATAGATGTACCTATGAAGTTTTGTTTAGTCTTTTAATAAATAAAGGTGAACATGAACCAATTGATAATCTGGTCTCATATTCTCGAAGAACATCCTAGAAATATCAATCACCTCACAATAGCTTAATTATATGGTAGTAGAAGAATTTATAATGGAATCACAAAGAATGAGACGAAGATCTTTTTTGATTACCTTTTATATCTTACCTATCGAGATAAATCTCGAGAAAATCTTAGAAGATAATACTCAATACGATAGAACAAGTGCGATCAGAATATGCGACTACATAGAAAATAGTTGGATCTGGCTTCAGGAATCCCAAATGAAGTCTTCAAGTCGTTAACCTATAATGGTTTTGGAAATATGTTGTATAACTATTCAACAACCGATGTAGATCGAACGGTGAAACTAACAGAAAGAAATGAGTTTTTCTGTTCCCGGTAATCTATTTTTAACATAAAACAAAAATTGATACAAACTTCTAATTAATGACTGCAAAATAAAATCTTCGAAATACCCCAAACTTAACAACCTTATTCTTGCATCAAAATTGATGCTACAACACTCCTCAAGATACGTTATTTGAAGATGAAGTTCTAACTGGTGGATGGTTTAGCAATATTTGCTTGAGATTCGTACCAGATGATGTAATGTGAACCATTAGATGATTGGTAGAATTGATGATGTAACGTGAACCGTCGGATGATTCAATAGAATTCCTCAAGATCGATGGGAAGATTTGGTTACTTGATGAATCGATTTCCATTAACTTTTGCTCTCCAAGAATAAGTGATAAGTAAAAAGTCTGGGTACCCGAAAGGATAGTTTGACGCCTCAATGAGTACTTGATTTGAAAAAGCGGGGTAAAAAACCACACCCAATAATTCGTTCGACCGGTTTGTATGGGCTAACTCTAATATAATTAAAGAGCACCAGCTAATAAAGCGAGCTCAATCAAGAAATATATCAAAGAGTTATATCTTTATTTCTCAATATAATCGACAAATCAAACAGAGATAAGAATCCGTGAGCACGATTAATATGAGAAACAACTTGGACAGTACCAAAGACCAATGTCCAAGTGTCAATCAATTTATATCCAACAACCAAAGGTCAGATTTACCAATTGATCGAAATACGCATAACCTGTGATATTTTAATTATATAAAAAATATAATGCGGAAAATAAATAACACATACAACATAAATTTTGTTAAAGAGGAAACCGCAAATGCAGAAAAACCTCGGGACCTAGTCCAGCTTTGAACACCACACTTGTATTAAGTCGCTACGGACACTAGCCTACTACAAGTTAACCCGGTGGAATGTAGTTGAGCCCTAACCAAGTCTCACACCGATTAAGGTACACTCGCGTTCCTTACGCCTCTAGAACCAAGCCGGATTCTGCGCACTTGATTCCCATAGCTGATCTCACCCACTACTAAGAGTTGCTACGACCCAAAGTCGAAGACTTATAAACAAATTTGTCTCACATAGATGTACCTATGAAGTTTTGTTTAGTCTTTTAATAAATAAAGGTGAACATGAACCAATTGATAATCTGGTCTCATATTCTCGAAGAACATCCTAGAAATATCAATCACCTCACAATAGCTTAATTATATGGTAGTAGAAGAATTTATAATGGAATCACAAAGAATGAGACGAAGATCTTTTTGATTACCTTTTATATCTTACCTATCAGAGATAAATCTCGAGAAAATCTTAGAGAAGATAATACTCAATACGATAGAACAAGTGCGATCAGAATATGCGACTACATAAAAAATAGTTGGATCTGGCTTCAGGAATCCCAAATGAAGTCTTCAAGTCGTTAACCTATAATGGTTTTGGAAATATGTTGTATAACTATTCAACAACCGATGTAGATGAAGAACGGTGAAACTAACAGAAAGAAATGAGTTTTTCTGTTCCCGGTAATCTATTTTTAACATAAAACAAAAATTGATACAAACTTCTAATTAATGACTGCAAAATAAAATCTTCGAAATACCCCAAACTTAACAACCTTATTCTTGCATCAAAATTGATGCTACAACACTCCTCAAGATACGTTATTTGAAGATGAAGTTCTAACTGGTGGATGGTTTAGCAATATTTGCTTGAGATTCGTACCAGATGATGTAATGTGAACCATTAGATGATTCAGTAGAATTGATGATGTAACGTGAACCGTCAGATGATTCAATAGAATTCCTCAAGATGCGATGGGAAGATTTCAGTTACTTGATGAATCAGATTTCCATTAACTTTTGCTCTCCAAGAATAAGTGATAAGTAAAAGTCGGGGGGTACCTGAAAGGATAGTTTGACGCCTCAATGAGTAACAGTTTGAAAAAGCGGGGTAAAAAAAAACCACACCCAATAATTCGTTCGACAGTTTGTATGGGCTAACTCTAATATAATTCCGAGAGCACCAGCTAATAAAGCGAGCTCAATCAAGAAATATATCAAAGAGTTATATCTTTATTTCTCAATATAATCAGCAAATCAAACAGATAAGAATCCGTGAGCCTGATTAATATGAGAAACAACTTGGACAGTACCAAAGACCAATGTCCAAGTGTCAATCAATTTATATCCAACAACCAAAGGTCAGATTTACCAATTGATCGAAATACGCATAACCTGTGATATTTTAATTATATAAAAAATATAATGCGGAAAATAAATAACACATACAACATAAATTTTGTTAAAGAGGAAACCGCAAATGCAGAAAAACCTCGGGACCTAGTCCAGCTTTGAACACCACACTGTATTAAGTCGCTACAGACACTAGCCTACTACAAGTTAACTTCGGACTGGAATGTAGTTGAGCCCTAACCAAGTCTCACACCGATTAAGGTACACTCGCGTTCCTTACGCCTCTAGAACCAAGCCGGATCGCGCACTTGATTCCCATAGCTGATCTCACCCACTACTAAGAGTTGCTACGACCCAAAGTCGAAGACTTATAAACAAATTTGTCTCACATAGATGTACCTATGAAGTTTTGTTTAGTCTTTTAATAAATAAAGGTGAACATGAACCAATTGATAATCTGGTCTCATATTCTCGAAGAACATCCTAGAAATATCAATCACCTCACAATAGCTTAATTATATGGTAGTAGAAGAATTTATAATGGAATCACAAAGAATGAGACGAAGATCTTTTTGATTACCTTTTATATCTTACCTATCAGAGATAAATCTCGAGAAAATCTTAAAGAAGATAATACTCAATACGATAGAACAAGTGCGATCAGAATATGCGACTACATAAAAAATAGTTGGATCCGGCCCGGGGAATCCCAAATGAAGTCTTCAAGTCGTTAACCTATAATGGTTTTGGAAATATGTTGTATAACTATTCAACAACCGATGTAGATCGAACGGTGAAACTAACAGAAAGAAATGAGTTTTTCTGTTCCCGGTAATCTATTTTTAACATAAAACAAAAATTGATACAAACTTCTAATTAATGACTGCAAAATAAAATCTTCGAAATACCCCAAACTTAACAACCTTATTCTTGCATCAAAATTGATGCTACAACACTCCTCAAGATACGTTATTTGAAGATGAAGTTCTAACTGGTGGATGGTTTAGCAATATTTGCTTGAGATTCGTACCAGATGATGTAATGTGAACCATTAGATGATTCAGTAGAATTGATGATGTAACGTGAACCGTCAGATGATTCAATAGAATTCCTCAAGATGCGATGGGAAGATTTCAGTTACTTGATGAATCAGATTTCCATTAACTTTTGCTCTCCAAGAATAAGTGATAAGTAAAAGTCGGGGGTACCTGAAAGGATAGTTTGACGCCTCAATGAGTAACAGTTTGAAAAAGCGGGGTAAAAAAAAACCACACCCAATAATTCGTTCGACAGTTTGTATGGGCTAACTCTAATATAATTCCGAGAGCACCAGCTAATAAAGCGAGCTCAATCAAGAAATATATCAAAGAGTTATATCTTTATTTCTCAATATAATCAGCAAATCAAATGATAAGAATCCGTGAGCTCGATTAATATGAGAAACAACTTGACAAAGTACCAAAGACCAATGTCCAAGTGTCAATCAATTTATATCCAACAACCAAAGGTCAGATTTACCAATTGATCGAAATACGCATAACCTGTGATATTTTAATTATATAAAAAATATAATGCGGAAAATAAATAACACATACAACATAAATTTTATTAAAGAGGAAACCGCAAAATGAGAAAAACCTCGGGACCTAGTCCAGCTTTGAACACCACACTGTATTAAGTCGCTACAGACACTAGCCTACTACAAGTTAACTTCGGACTGGAATGTAGTTGAGCCCTAACCAAGTCTCACACCGATTAAGGTACACTCGCGTTCCTTACGCCTCTAGAACCAAGCCGGATTCTGCGCACTTGATTCCCATAGCTGATCTCACCCACTACTAAGAGTTGCTATGACCCAAAGTCGAAGACTTATAAACAAATTTGTCTCACATAGATGTACCTATGAAGTTTTGTTTAGTCTTTTAATAAATAAAGGTGAACATGAACCAATTGATAATCTGGTCTCATATTCTCGAAGAACATCCTAGAAATATCAATCACCTCACAATAGCTTAATTATATGGTAGTAGAAGAATTTATAATGGAATCACAAAGAATGAGACGAAGATCTTTTTGATTACCTTTATATCTTACCTATCGAGATAAATCTCGAGAAAATCTTAGAGAAGATAATACTCAATACGATAGAACAAGTGCGATCGTAATATGCGACTACATAGAAAATAGTTGGATCGGCCGGGAATCCCAAATGAAGTCTTCAAGTCGTTAACCTATAATGGTTTTGGAAATATGTTGTATAACTATTCAACAACCGATGTAGATCGAACAGTGAAACTAATGAGAAGAAATGAGTTTTTCTGTTCCCGGTAATCTATTTTTAACATAAAACAAAAATTGATACAAACTTCTAATTAATGACTGCAAAATAAAATCTTGAAATACCCCAAACTTAACAACCTTATTCTTGCATCAAAATTGATGCTACAACACTCCTCAAGATACGTTATTTGAAGATGAAGTTCTAACTGGTGGATGGTTTAGCAATATTTGCTTGAGATTCGTACCAGATGATGTAATGTGAACCATTAGATGATTCAGTAGAATTGATGATGTAACGTGAACCGTCAGATGATTCAATAGAATTCCTCAAGATGCGATGGGAAGATTTCAGTTACTTGATGAATCAGATTTCCATTAACTTTTGCTCTCCAAGAATAAGTGATAAGTAAAAGTCGGGGGTACCTGAAAGGATAGTTTGACGCCTCAATGAGTAACTTGATTTGAAAAAGCGGGGTAAAAAAAACCACACCCAATAATTCGTTCGACAGTTTGTATGGGCTAACTCTAATATAATTCCGAGAGCACCAGCTAATAAAGCGAGCTCAATCAAGAAATATATCAAAGAGTTATATCTTTATTTCTCAATATAATCAGCAAATCAAACAGATAAGAATCCGTGAGCCTGATTAATATGAGAAACAACTTGGACAGTACCAAAGACCAATGTCCAAGTGTCAATCAATTTATATCCAACAACCAAAGGTCAGATTTACCAATTGATCGAAATACGCATAACCTGTGATATTTTAATTATATAAAAAATATAATGCGGAAAATAAATAACACATACAACATAAATTTTGTTAAAGAGGAAACCGCAAATGCAGAAAAACCTCGGGACCTAGTCCGACTTTGAACACCACACTTTGTATTAAGTCGCCTCGGACACTAGCCTACTACAAGTTAACCGGACTGGAATGTAGTTGAGCCCTAACCAAGTCTCACACCGATTAAGGTACACTCGCGTTCCTTACGCCTCTAGAACCAAGCCGGATTCTGCGCACTTGATTCCCATAGTCGATCTCACCCACTACTAAGAGTTGCTATGACCCAAAGTCGAAGACTTATAAACAAATTTGTCTCACATAGATGTACCTATGAAGTTTTGTTTAGTCTTTTAATAAATAAAGGTGAACATGAACCAATTGATAATCCGGTCTCATATTCTCGAAGAACATCCTAGAAATATCAATCACCTCACAATAGCTTAATTATATGGTAGTAGAAGAATTTATAATGGAATCACAAAGAATGAGACGAAGATCTTTTGATTACCTTTTATATCTTACCTATCAGAGATAAATCTCGAGAAAATCTTAGAGAAGATAATACTCAATACGATAGAACAAGTGCGATCAGAATATGCGACTACATAGAAAATAGTTGGATCTCGCTCGGGGAATCCCAAATGAAGTCTTCAAGTCGTTAACCTATAATGGTTTTGGAAAAACCTAGGTTAAAGGAGAATCGACTCTAGTCGCAACTAGGACACGGGAAAGTGTCGGGATTAGGTTTTCCAAGTTGCTACAGTTCTCCCTTATATAGTCTTTCAAATCAAGGTTTGCTTTCAATCAAATCTAGGTTTAGCTTAGTAAAAAAGCAATTAATATTGACCGTTAGATGAAAACCTGATTTAAGATTCAAGTTAAGTTTTCTTAAAACCAAAGCAATATCTCTCCACCGTTAGATGGTCTTAGCTTGTTACACACAAATGAAATATACCTTCATTTAGATATGGGTAACCATACCTAAACGTATATATTGAGTTAGCTCAACAATAGTTAACTGAAGTTAGCCATATGAACACTTTTGTCTTAACCACGTTCATCTAACACTTCTAGATCAAATATGATGAATCTAATCAATCATGAAAGTTTATCAAATGAATCTAATTGTGTTTCAAATAGAGTTGTTCAATTGTTCATCATCGAATATAAATGTATGAATCAATTGGAACAAAATCGGTTTGATTCGTAACTGTACAAAGTACTTATACAAGAATCAATTCATGAACCCTAAGCCACGGTTTGCAAAGATTGCATTCCTTAATTCATAAATGTATTTTTTCATGAGTAGGAGAAACATACTTAATCGATTTTAGAACTTACCAACTAAGTTTGCAAGAAGGTACGCAAACTATAGTTTAGGAGCTTTAGTCGTGCCCTTGACATTTTGCAATCGGGTACGCAAACAGCCATCCTGGACCTAACTCAGGTAAAATCGTTCGCATACTATTATGCAAACAAGGTTCCCGGAATTTTCAGTTAAAATCGTTCGCATACTGGTATGCGAATAAGTTTACCGGACCTGAATTATACCAAAACAGTTCGCATACTAGGTACAAATACTATGTTATATTCAGACAAAGGTATTTGTTCTAAACTCCCATTTTAATCATTGAAACATCCTTAGAAGACAACAATAGCTGTCTCACACAAACTATTAGCTTCGAAGTAATTTTTCAAGTGATCGAATGATCAATACAAAACATTCTAAGTCGACATCAAATGATTGTCTCACACAAATCATGTAAGATGTTTCAAGGCAATTTCCACATGATCATATTTTGAATTATTACTTAGTATCCAACAAATAAATTGTTTCCAACTAAATTCGTCAAGAATAGTGATGAACATAGTGATCGCTATCGTATGCGTTAAAAATAAATTACTTTCTCACTACTCAAAATATAAAAATATAGCAAGGGAAAGAAAGGATCGTTCCCACTGAGAGGTCTTGGGTTCTCAATATGTTTTGGTTTCCTAAAGATAACAAGGGGGTTTTCTGATTTTTATAAAATTAAAACTACAATAAAAGCAAAGCACGCAAATCAAGGTTGTGAAATATTGGATAAAGGTTTCATCTTCAATTGTAAACAAGTTTTGAATGTATGATTAGAATTCGTATTTAATCTCGCTATCATCAAAATCCCTAGCATATCTTATTGCAAGAATACTCCGTAAATTTCCTAAGTCATCAACACACACATTAGAGCTGCGTATGTGAATTCTACCTAAAGAATAACCTAACGCCTTGCGCTAATTAAGTTCAATTCCTTGGAGCATTAAGTTTCAGAAATAGGCTAATCAATGCAATTGTAATACATTGCGCACACAATTCGAACAAAGGTCAATTTCTACATATAACTACAAGAGTGTATCACTACAAGCCGTAATCATATCATGCTACTCGTATTCAAGGCTATCGCTCGATGATGAACCCTAAATTAGATATAGATATGGATGTGAGTTCAATCAATTCTAGACTTAACTAAGAAAACATTCAATCAAATTGCAATACGTCAATCATGCAATTATTATAACCCGTAGAAATCAAACGATAATATTGAGATAAAACTAATTCATAAAAATCCATAACTTGTTTTCAAAATCCAACTACATCTTTAACCAATAAAAATAAATAACTACTTGGGTTTTTGGAAATCATCACAAAGAATTTAGAAGAATCTATCATGTTGTTGATGGTGGATTTTCATTTAAGGTTAAAATTGTAAAAACCAGAAAATTATGCGCTGACATCTTGTAAAAGATAAGGCCATCAATAAGTGTTGGATACTCCCTCACTTAATTCACCTAGAATGGAGCATGTGGCAACAATCCCATTCTCGTGAATACACGAAATTCATCCAGGTTGGAGCATGTAGCAACAACCCCATATACCCGTGAATTTCTAGCATTACTAATTAATGCGCAATCAGCCTTGTATTTCTGTACTCATTATCGATGCGGCATGACGACCGAGTGTTACTCTTACGGAGCAACACGAACCTTCAAGCATTATAATGAAACCATGTACGAAATACCCGTACAGCCGACTCTCGGTGTGTTATACTAGCCCGATTAAGCCCTCTCGGTGTGTTATACTAGCCCGATTGAGCATCCGGACTGATCAGATCGGTCGGATATGATCACTGATCATCCAACTCCACAAGCATGATTGGATGACCCGGATCAATTCCATCACCCCCAAGCGGTATGGAATATCCACTGCCCGAACCAACGCGGATCCCGCATGGTCGGCCTCCCTCCAGTGGCCTAGCTTGCCAAAATGTCCAAACCATAGCAGTATGGGCGGAAAACCCTAAATTATGGTTTGCGGCATATTACATGTGTCGCAAAACAGTCTCAACCCTCCATCTTCGCGGTATAGATGGAGGGTGTAGATGTAGATTAAAAGGGCCGAGCATGTCAACACAATCAACGTGGGACCGCCTACATACCCGACCAATCGGTCGGGACCAACCATGGTTGGTCATCCCGATTCGTACCCGAATCAAGCATTGACGCATGACCTTGAAACCCAAAATTAGGGTTTTGAGCATCACGAGCGTCAATCTTCTCGGCACGAATGGAGGGTCCGAGATTAGATTAAGCGGTCCGGTCATACCAAAGCATGACCACCGTGGACCCATCTATCCCCTCACCCGATCGGCCAAGGCATATCATGCCCGGTTTTTTTTTCCAAGACGCGCCCAAACTAGCGTGGTCACACCTCCCAAATCGCAAACTGATCTCGACCGCTCAACTTCGCCGGACGATTTGGATGGCTCAGATCACGTTTTCATGGGATATTCAGGTATAGGCGTGAACACCATCCTACCACCTTCACACCAGACCGATCGGCCAAGACCGACCAAGAATGGTCATCTTGGAACGTGCGCCCGAAGTAAGCATGACGCGCGGCTTTTGCGGCACTGGTTTTCTGTCACAAATCGATCTCGACCACTCAACTTCACCGGACGAATTGAGTGGCCCAGATCATACTTTAGTGAGGTTATGGGTATAGGCGCCTACACCGTCATGTTGTCTAAACGCATGTACGGTCGGCCTGGACAAAGTCATATCCCAAGCTTAGATTCGACCAGGCTGAAGAGGGATGCTTGCGCACCTCCTCTAGAAACCCTAATTTCATTAAGGGTCGCAGATGAGTGTCTCAAAGATCATATCATCCGTCCAACTTCACCAGCTTGGTTATAAAACCCTGGTCAGGAGTTAATTGGTCAGTGAGGCGTCATCTCCTGTCACTTTACCACACCAGGATGCAGTACCTGCATAAAATACATATGATACTTCACAAGTATCAACTTCCCGAATAACTTGATTTATTCAATTTAGCATTACATGCTACCTTTTGTGGATCCCACAATCCACACACTCGAGACATCAATCATGTCACAAACTGGGGGATACATATGGGGTATTGGTGCAGGCGGTTTGGCGTGCAACGTGCAACGCGCCATCACAAGAACGTGTCAGGAAGTCATGGACGGTTAGAGATGACAGGAGAGGTATGCAAGACTGGTCGTGTAACACCAGCACACACCTCCACTACTCCATCATTCCACTTCCTCCACTTCCCACGAGAGACGTGAATAAGGCTCAAATGACTTGTATAAATAGGTTCTCCTCCCTATTTCCACCAACAAGAGCAAGTCCAGAAAAAAAAACAGAAACCAAGTGTTAATACAAAAACACCGGAACCGATAGCTTGCATCCTGTAAAAGCTTCTTCAGCCCCTCACATTACAAGTCATAAGCAAGCCAACACCTTCACAATCTCAACACCTTCTTCGCTTCCCTCCCTAAGATCAACCCCATCTCCTTCACTTTTTGACCGAAACAAGTCTGGAACGGCCATTTCTTGGTTTAGGCCGGACTTGCACAGATTGAAATTCTGAATCTACAAGCACTCACCGCGCAGTGCATTTGTTTCGGGTTTAGATTCATTCCTCATCCACACACCCCAAATTACCAAATCCGGTAGGAATAGTTTTCACCCATAAATAATTGGCGACCACAGCGGGAGGTTGATCTCTCGGTTACAAAAATTGAATTCTCAATTCTTCAGTTTTCATCTCATGATGTATCCTCACTCGGAGACCACAGGTGGTTCAGATATCATGGGAAGTGTAGCTAGAATGCTGGAGGATGTCTTGGCAAATCAAGACGGCATCGCTAGAAGACAGAGCGAGACATTCCGCCTTTTGAATGATATAACAAGCGCAATTACAAGAAGGGTCGTGAGCATCTACTCAAACAATGCAAGAAACGCTGGATCCTTAGTCAGGAGTCACACCTTTACCAGTGGAGATGCAGAAAGAGCGCATAATCACAGGGGACTCAGGAGAGACGAACAACATGGTCCAGCCGACAACGAAGACTCGAGGCAACTCCACAGAGGAAAAAACTTGTCCGGGGTACCACAACGTCTACCTGGATAAAGAAATGGAGCCTGCAGCTTACGGATCCTCGCCGGAAGATTTATATCTCAAGACCCTTGTCGAAGCCCTAAGACCGTTCAATCCGCATCGACCTTTCTATCATCTCGTAGCTTCGATGAATCGTTGTTGTCCATTGATCATCTGCAGCTTCTAAATTGAGCCATAAATCTGCAGCCACGACTCAGAGAACCACCTTTAAAGCATTAGCTTCATAATCTTCTTAACCTCAAGTATCACCACTTGTAGTTCCATATTACTGTATCTCATGTTCACCACTGCGGCTAGCCAATTATCGCACAACTCGCCATTGCCTCAGTCCATTGCAGGTGCAAGGCTGAGCATAACCTCGAATGCCTCGAACCCGATAGCTCAAATCCTAAGTCCACCGATTCTGCGAGCAATCCCTTCAAAGACAAATCAACCGCAGCTGCGTCGCTTCAACCATTCTCGCACACCACCAGCTTTAGTTGTGAAACTCTCATCTCCCGCACACTAATCATGAAGCTGCAGTTGCACATCACCTGCACTGCATTTCCATTTCCTTACTTCGCACAAACACCATCATTTCACTTCAATGGCAAATAGCATCCACCTGAACCATTTGAACTGCATCAACCTATTTACCATCATTGCCATCTTCATCGACTGTCAATGGCAGAAACCAAGACAACGGTATCATCGTCCCTCTCTTTTCCCCATCAGTGCCATGCTTAGGTTCTCCTCGATCACTCCCAGCACATGATAACAACTCCATTAATGCCAGCAAACTCGAGATCTACCTTCCATCTCTCAATGACATCGACCATGAACTTCACTACAACCACGATCACCACCATTATCAATCTCGTTCTCCAAATCGAGGACAAATATCAATCACGCCAACAACAAAGAACACGACTCATTCTAGTACCATTTCTCTCGGCTCAATCACCTCAACAAATATACACTAAATCCCTGGCAACAAACACAACACCACCACCGCATCGCATACCATCCTTGCAATTCATTCCACCTAAACCAAAGAACTTCATTTCGGCTCCTTTGCTCGCAATCTCCATTTCCTGTATTCTGCAACAACCCTTCACACAGCCCCATTACTTACATCTTTGTTGAGCTTCAGTTCAGGTGCAAATGTTCCCTGTTGCTCCATCTCTTTCTGTTACAGTTCATACCACCACCTCAATGAATCCACAGACAAAACTTTTTTCACCTGAGTTCAAACACCAATAGCTCACTAAACCAGCTCATTCTTCTATTTAAGCTTCAGTCTCATCAGTTCAACTTCATTTCCAACTGCAGCTCCTTCTATCTTGCAGACCTTCATTAGCAACAACAATTCCTTGTCCTGCTCTAAATTGCAGTTCTATCACAGCCAATTGCCACTGCGATACCCTTTGTAGTAACACCACCACCACTGCGAACCAGCCACAGGCTTAACCTTGCTCAGACTCTCAAATAACAGCTACTCATTTCCTGCAAACCATTCACCACTTCAGCATCTCATACAGCCACACATGTCAAGGCTTTAGCATCAGTTCATTGCACCTGCAACAGCTGCAACTCAGTTCACTGCCTACTCCTGCTTCCGTCATTTCATCTTACCAACACAACCATTCCTAGCACCATCTGTTGCAGCTCTTTCACATCCAATTCCAACTGCAATTCAAAATACCAGGGTGCATTTTCACTTGAGTCCCCACCATTAATACCAGCTGCAACTCTCTGTAGCTCTATTTCAAGCCATATCGGTACCACCTGAGCTACAGATGTACATCAAAACCCCCAGTCTTATACCACCTTCTCTTCTATTAGCGAATTCATCTCATACCCCTGTAAAACAATCCACCAGTTTCATTGTAGCAACAACATTTCCTGTGACTGGAAGGCAGGCGAGAAACCCATAAAAACCAGCTTCAAATCGAACCCATATCTCCTCCATTCAAACCAACAAAACCCATATGAACTCAGCTACTAAACAACTCATTCTCAGCCCCAAATTCGAGCTCAAAACTACCAGAACTCGTTTAATTAACAGCTTCAGACCGATCCTTGGCTGTGGTTGTCACCTATTGCTCGCAACGGCTAGTGTTGCCTCAATTCATAAATACAGTGGCGAGCACTTCGCAAGGACAACAAGCAAGGAAGGCTGATGAGGGACAGCGGAAGATAGTAGCCATGGGAAGCCGCGATCAGGAAAGAGTTTGAACGAGAAAGGAACTACTACAACCGTAATGAAGAATAATAAGATTCGGAGGCTAGATCATGTGCAAGAAACTTACGGTGGATGAAGGCAAAATAACCATGGAGGCGAGAGAAGTCGCAGAATAGTTTGGGAAGAGATTAAGATGCCTCCACCGAATGCTAGTGTGGAAAAGATCCTGGGAAGCTATACTTGTGATGGAAAATGTACCAGCACCTTGGAACGTGGGAATGGAACCACCGCCAGGCGATAGAAGTCATGAGTTTTGCTCTTATCATCGCTTCCATGGACATCAAACAAACGATTGTAGAAACATAAAGAGAATTATTCTCAGGATGATTGATCAAGGGAAGCTGAATCACTTTCTAAAGGGAGAAGAAACAGGCCAGACATTACCACCACCACCAGAGATGCACAGAACAGTGTCAGCGAAAGGAAAGGAAACATTTGTGATAGAAGTCGGGACAAAAGCTAAAAATTTGAATTGCAACTCTATCGTCCATTCCTATCGCACAATCGAAGATTTTCATGACAACGTGCTCAGTAGAGTCTTTGCGAGAGATGCTAATGATAAAGAAATAATGAGTCCGGCGAGAACGACGCAGCTTGATTAGAAAAGTGGCAATGTAGACTATTTCTTTCTCTGCGCAGATGAAGTGCCAACAGAAGAGAAACACATGATAGCCCGTTGGTTGTGAAACTAGAGATTAACCCAAAACCAGTTGATGGAGAAGATGATGAAGCGAGAAGCTTGCTTGGGCGATCAACCGAATCCCTAATCGATACCGGAAGTTCGGTAAATATTCTTTTTACCATACTTACAAGACGATGGGAGGAAAGGATGAGGATTTGATCCCTCGACATACAAGATATATGGCTTTAATGGTACCTGCAAACAAGCCAAAGGGAGAGGTTCACATGAGAATACCTCTACAAGGATTATCAACCGATGTTTTATTCTCAGTGTGGTTGACGTGGAATCTCCATATAATGCGCTGATTGGGAGGCCATGGCTTCATGAAATCTTGGGGGTCGCGTCAACATATCATCAATGTATAAAATTTCCACATCCAAACGGCATTGGTATTATACAGGGAGATTGGAAGGAGTCGCAACAATGTCATGAGGTCGATGTAGAAAGCTGCGAAGAAAGAAATGCCAAAAGAAAGGGTTGGAAGCAACATGTGAGAGATGAGCGAGAGAAAGGAAAACCGATGGTGGATGCTATAGAAGTAAGGATTCGAACATACCTCGCGAGGTGAATGCCTAGAGACAAAGCGAATATTATGATAATAAAGAAGCAAAGGATATGAGGAACAAAAGGCATAAGAAGTGAATAATCAACAAAAACGGGAGAAAAGTAGCAATTGAAGTAATGATGTGCGAGAATCTCGAAGCCAAGAATATATGGGAATTCAGTTAAGAAAGAAAAATGAAAATACAACAAATGAAATGGAATTTTGCGAATACTTCGTAAACAAATATCGGCAAATAATGAAACATGAATGATTGAATGATTTAACAAAGATGAATGAGTAAAAGAACGGACGAACCTTTATGGCGTACACCCTAGTTCGCGAATAACATTTCGTAAGAGGCAAATGTAAGACCTAAAGTGCGTCATATAAGGGGGTATCTCTCGACATGGCTCGGGGGAAGGTTACACCGCTCCCGAAGCCCTCGAGTCATGAAAATTTGGGGCCCATGAAAGCCTATCCGGGAGAGGTACCTTGGATTCCCAACTATATATATAAGGTTATACCCTGGTTGGGCGACCGAGGGTCTCTTTCAAGGAGTCAGTGTATGCTCAAGGCGCCGAGGTACACGGTTGAGCCAGAGTGCCGGGATGGATGAACCTACCCCGGCCATTCTTGGCAAGTCTTGGCATATGTTGCACTCGCCCGAAGAAAACTCCACTTAGGGTGCAGTCTCGTAACCATAAACCCTATAGGTATAAGGGATAAGAGGCTGCGAAAACAATCGGTTGTTGTTAAGACCGGATGGGAGGAGCTAGTCTTGTATGGCCGATGTTTCGCCTCCTTGAAGGGGCAACCTGGGGAGATGATAAGGGCGACGCTCTCCATTAGGGGAGTGTCAAAACAGACGCAAATGTCATAAGGCTATGTTTCGCAAGAGAATTTAGGCTTGTCATATTTGTGCAATGATCCCGCAGAGGCAATAATACTAACGCGAGGGTAAGGCGAGATCAATGGGTCTTTACACGAAAGTGTACGGACGTCCTGCGATTTCGTCGCAAGACGGCAATGTCATGGGGCTTTATATTCGCAAGGATATCTAGGCTTGTCATATTGCCGCAACTAAAACATCCTGCAGAGGCAAAAATACTTGGAAAATGATAAGGCAAGATCAATGGGTCTTTACATGCAAGTGTAAAGACGTCCTGCGATTTTGTCGCAATAAAAGGTGGCGGGGAAAGACCTCTAATTAGGGAGGTCTGACTCTAAGACCACACGAAAATGATAAGGCAAGGTCAATGGGTCATTGCATGAAAATGTAAAAGGCACTGCGACCTTGTCGCAACAAGAAGAAATAAAACAAAGACTACCGAAATGGTAAGGCGAGACAAGAAGGATTCTTGATTTATGAAGATACCCGCGACCTCGTCGCAACGATACATTTCAATAACAATGAAATTATTATCCAACAAAATACATGATGACAACTAAAATCTTCCATCCGAAGATAAATAACGAGAGGCAAGTATGGGAATGGAAAAGATGGAATATTGTTATTCATCTTCGATGAAAGAATTATACATCATAATAAAGAAATACGTAAAGGGGAGTGAAGATTGAATTTAGGGGGAACAATCCAAGAAGTACACTATAATAAAGAGATACGTAAATGTACAGATATTACAAAATAAAGAAAACAAAAAGAATTATCTCTTTGGTGATTCTTCTCCTTCATCCGATTCATCGGTCCTATTATTCTCATCGCCGTAATTTTTTCTTCGCTAGCCTCACTATCGTAAACGCCCCGAGACAGCAGATTCTCACGAACCTTTTCAAGAAGCCAGGGATATGAATGCAGAGGGATATTGTGGTCCTTACAAACATACTCCATGGCTCCATTGCGAAACGAACGGCATCATTATTAAAATTCTCCACTTTGTCGTTAGAAATTGTTTCTTCAACTTGAAATATTTATTCTCGCGAAGGGAGAGACTCTTTCGAAATGTTCTTTTTCAGTTTGAAGTTCTTCAATTCTCATTTTGAAAATTCCCGGCGAGTTGTTCTTTTTCGATTCAAGCTCTCTAATTCTAACTTGAAGTCTCTTCTCGGATTCTACAAATAAGTAACAACAAGTTAATAATTTGTTAGCAATACTACGGTAGTAAGAAAAAAGAAGGTATAATAAGTAACCTTCTCTATCATATATCATATCTTTAATCAAGGAAGTATGCTCGGCATGAAGACTAACATCAACACCTAAGTTATTCCCTGGCATTATCTAAAACTTTCGCAGCCCAGGCGAATTCATCATCACTATTAATAACAAGAAGAGAACGAACTTGCTCTTCTCGTCGCTTAAGTATGGTATTCTCGATGAAGGAGTTCATCTCGTTCAACTTGCACACCAAGAAGAGATTTGTGGAATTCTCGCTAACGCCTGTGCACCTCTCGTTAGTAATGCGATCGTTCTCATCTATGAGATCACTAATTTTCTTCCTTAAAGTCTTGATTTTCTTCTGGAATCAAGGTACATTCGTTTAAAGAGATTAGTTAAATTTAAACTAGATCTCGTGTTCGATCTCTAAGAGATGATACTTGGATTGAAGATCCTTTAATGAAAGGAGGTTAGTTTTATTTGAGAAACTACTTAGAGATTGATTGAGGTGAGTAAGAAGGACATCATCATTCATAGGCTCGGGAAATGAATGGAGAAGAATGGATTCTTCGGAGAGATTATATACGTCTGCGAGAATAATAGTCAGACAAAGAAAAATAAAAGAATAACGTGAAAAGGATTTGAGAATTGAAAATTACTATACCATAAAGTTGCTGATTTGAATTCTGAAGAGTAGATACTCTCTCCTTTTGGGAGTCCAGATCGGCTTCTAATTTTTGAATCTTATCGCGAGATGACGCGGCTTGACTTCCAGCTCTTGGGTCTTCTTGTTCAATTGTAGATTTCTCTTTTCAAGATTGTTGCGTCTTCTCTCGAGATCTGAGGCAACTACAAAAGAAGTTTTTCCAACCTATGAAAGAAGATAGAAAAACCGTTAATACATATATATTTAAAAGCCGATCAAATTAACAGGGAAATATGACCGCATGCATACCAAGGACCCAAGTGCGTTCAAGAAGTCAGGAGACACAATTCTAGAGGCTCCATTGAAAGAATTATTGCCCTCTAGTAAAGCAGCATTACACACATTTGCGAGAGTCCCGCAAAGGGAAGCTAGGGGAGCATCTCCCATTCCTTGGAAAGAGTCTGAGAAGATACTAGATAACTGATCCATAGGAGAACCGGCCAACGGAATCTCTTTAGCGAGAGAGGGATTCGAATCATGGTTATCCTCGTCAGAAGATTCAGAGCTTGAGCTAAGGCGAGAAGAAGATTGAGTCTTTCGCTTCTTAGTTAATGGAGCAGAAGATTTATTTTTGCGAACGACGGTTTTACCCTTACTTTTAATCTTCGCGGCTCAGACTTCTTCAACTCCAACCTTCGCATACGGTTAAAGATAAGAAACAGAGGCAACAATATTGTTTCAAATAACAAAGGAAATGTTTCTTACTTCACCCGTAAGCGATCGAAGTATCGTCAGAGTACTCTCCAACGGATTATCCTTGTAGCTTCTTCTCAATTTGGCGATCTGAAAAATTTCACAAACTCAGCAAATATAAAAAGAAAGTTGCGAAGGCAAGATTTGAAGTAGAAAACATACCTCTTTTGCCTTATCAGGCCATTTGAATTCCCAAGGATGATACCCTGCGAGATTCGCAGGAAGAATATGCGAGCCCGCGATATAAGGGCCATTTAAAATCAAGGGTACAACCCACCACTTCTCATCTTTGGAGTGGCGAGGAGTAGTATTATTTCCCGGGTGCCAGTCAATATCTTGCATGAGTAATTTATCCTCAGGGACATTATCCTTGTTTTTCAGGCGAATGCCCCAGCGAGATTTCGCATTCCTCATCTTTATCCTTTGAATAATTTTCAAAAAAGTTCTCTACGGTGTACTTCAAAGAATTTATTTCAAGTCTGCATAAATCGGGGGTGTCTAACAGTATTAGGGTATAAAGATCCTTTGCCAGCACCACGATTCGCGAACTCAAGCATTAGGCGAATGCAATCGCCACTTAATTGATAAACAGCCCGAGAGAATTTTTCATGGGACAAGATTTCATAAAATAAAGGCATCTCAGGATTGTATAAGGGAATGGGAAGTCCTGCGAGGAGCTGACCTAGCGAGACTATAATCTTTTGATCATCACATTGATGATCAGAAAACAACTTTGCAGAAAGAATAGATGAAGATTCTTGATCGGGAATGGTTGATAGAGTAAAACCCTTCTCGAGCAACTTCTGTTGAACTTCATCAAAAGAAGATTTGTATGCCCGACTAATGAAAGCCATTATCAGTATGGGAATGGATGGGAGGTTGGAGATTAGGATCAGCGTTAGAAGGGATGAAGAAAAGAGTTACAGTAGCAGGAGCGCAAATTGCGGAAGGAGAGAGTCAAGAAAAGTTGTAGAGAGAAATTAAAGGAAGAAAAGAGGAGGAAAAGAAAGCTATATATAGAAAAATCAAAAAAGATTCTTGAGAAAAACGAGGGCATTTAATGCGAGAAGAGACACGAACGGTCGAGAATAAACGGTTGGAAGAGACGTGTCAAGAAAAGACTTTAATGGTCAAAATAAGTGTGATAGTACCTGAGCTGAAACAAATAAAGATAAGTAGTTGCGGCAAATCAAAATATTGATTCTCATGACATTCTATCCCTCGCAGAGGAGATGTAAGGAGAGACAGGAGACGAAACTTCATATATATACTACAAAGAAGCTTCGGAACTTCGCAAAAGAATAGAGGCAAGTACGTACTTTTCAAGTCCAGTATTCTTCCGCTCGTTCCTTCATCAACAAAGATCAAAGATCACTACAACAACAGATTTTTCCTTAAAGATCGCTCTTCAAGCAATATTCAAGGAAAAAGAGGCAAGATGTAGGATCATAATATCGCAACGTACAAGGCTCGCGGGATTAATAAACGACGGTGTCGCGAGGCAGTCGCAGATAGCTAAAATAAACGACGCAATGAATAACGGCAAACAAAACAATTGGAAGACATGAAACCTGGCGAGGAGTAAGAAGTGTCGCGAGAATGAATATTTGCGCATTTGCGACACTTCGCGAGACACTCCCGAAAATAAAGGATAGCTTAGCTGTCGTCCACTACGTATTACCCTATATAAAAGGCTGAGTGAATCTGTTGTAAGGGAGAGATCTTTTTGGAATTGTTAAGCAAGTCATTTGGAGAGAGAAAGTTTAAGAGTGTTTTAACTTCTAAGTGTAATTCTATTTTCCTGTGTAAACATTTCACGGACTCAATCAATAAATATTCTTGATCTTACATCTTTCAATGGATTAATTAAGCAAAATTGAGTAAGGGGTGTAGTGTGGGATTTCCTGCTACTACAGCTACTAAGAGTTGCTACGACCCAAAGTCGAAGACTTATAAACAAATTTGTCTCACATAGATTAGTCTATCCTGATAGATAAATCTATCTCCCACAGATGTACCTATGAAGTTTTGTTTAGTATTTTAATAAATAAAGGTGAACAGGAACCAATTGATAATCTGGTCTCATATTCCCGAAGAACATCCTAGAAATATCAATCACCTCACAATAGCTTAATTATATGGTAGTAGAAGAATTTATAATGGAATCACAAAGCATGAGACAAAGAGCTTTTTGATTACCTTTTATATCTTACCTATCGGAGATAAATCTTGAGAAAATCTTAGAGAAGATAATACTCAATACGATAGAACAAGTAAGATCGAATATGCGACTACAGAGAAAATAGTTGGATCTGTCTTCAGGAATCCCAAATGAAGTCTTCAAGTCGTTAACCTATAATGGTTTTGGAAAAACCTAGGTTAAAGGAGAATAGACTCTAGTCGCAACTAGGACAAGGGAAAGTGTCGGGATTAGGTTTTCTAGTTGCTAGAGTTCTCCCTTATATAGTCTTTCAAACCAAGGTTTGCTTTCAATCAAATCTAGGTTTAGCTTAGTAAAGCAATTAATATTGACCGTTAGATGAAAACCTGATTTAAGATTCAAGCTAAGTTTTCTTAAAACCAAAGCAATATCTCTCCACAGTTAGATGGTCTTAGCTTGTTACACACAAATGAGTAACCATAGCTTAGAGATATTGCTAAGTTTTCTTAAAACCAAATGGTCTTAGCTTGTTACACACAAATGGTCTTAGCTTGTTGATAGACACATTTTTATGTCTAATTTGATTTCAATACTATATATTGTCGGCACTCGATTTTGTACTAATTTTGGTATTTTATGTGTTTGTAGGCATTTTTGGGAAATAAACATTTTTGGAAAATTCGGCTCGGAAAGTTGATTTTGGCACCCGGAGGACACTTGCTATTCGGACTCCCACTTTGGATAAGGGGAACCTCAATTGGACACCTGCTTTTTACACCCCAGCAGTGGTTAAGGGCTAACCTTCTTCTTACTCGTGAAGAACATTTTTGGCGGGAAAACAGATTTTGAAAACTCGAGGTTTGCTGTTTTGAATCGGAGGATTTCTAGAGAGATTAAATCGTTGCAGTCAATTGGAATGAGCCTGTTACACTTAAACATGGTTGGTAAGTCCATTAAAACCGGTAACTTGGGTTACATCGACGGAGAATAGGAAACAGGGGAGTACGTGAAAATGAGGACTTTTATGCATTAAACTCGAGCAGATTTGGTGAGATTTTCTTGCCGTATTTGTTTGAGAACGAGCTGTCACGGTCAACAGAAGGTGGTAATTGCTTTAGATTCGATAATGACGGTTGCATTTTCGGTTGGAACAAAACAGGAAGAAAATAAAACCGAGATACTGCTTTAATGAATGGTGTTATTTTTGGAAGTCGGCGAGTAGTCGTTGCGTGTTTAACCACACCGTGAGTCGAGTAATCAACGTGCTTGGAAGGAATCAACGCAAGCAGGCGTGAAGGAGTTGAAAAAAGGAAATTATTCCGTGACTATGAAGTAGAGAATACGAGTAATCAATGAAGATGATATGGAGTTTATTACGAAGATATTTGGGTGCTGTGATTATATAAAGGGTGTAAGGACTCACAGGAAAGGGGATGGAGAGTTAGGGGAACGAAACAGGGTGAGAAATCAGAGTTACAGAGCTTGTCTCTGCTGCTGCCATTAAAGGAGAGAACGAAGAACTTTAGACTGTAGGTGATGATCGTTCTTCAACAAAGATGTCAACGACAAAGCCCCGTGGGTCGTAGTTAAGGAGACAGTCGTTTTGGAACAGTGCCACCGACACATCATATATATCGTTCTCTGTAACAGTTTGGTTTGTAACAAATATAATTGTTACAAACCCGGTTTTCAATATTCATTCCATTTTCGCTTCTTGTAAACATTTTTTGAGCAATGAAAAATTATTCTGAGCGTGTTTCCAATATGCGGAGCTAGAACCCATCACTGGGACAACGGAGGAAGCAACTTTTCATGATTGTGGTAAATGAATTGATTCTTTATATGACTTGTTGCATAGATTTAATTGTTTTATGATTTCTATTAATTATCTGTTATTTTGTCTGATGTCGCATGCTTAGTTTAAATTACTTTTGATACGTCATGCTTACGACTTACAGATAATGTTTTATGAAATCTATTTTTGGCAAGGAATTAGAGTCACAACTTCTTTTGTTTGAGCTATATTGTCTAGAGTTAATGATTGAACCACAAGAATATGAAAAGTAGTGAAATCCCGCGTCCTAGTGACTCTTCATCCTGTGACAATATTTTGTGTACATATCCTCTTTATTTTCGTTATTTAGTTTTAAAACAAATTCTCAACAAGTCTGAGTGAACGACAACTCTACAACCTTATTACTACAACATCATTGAAAATACCCATCAATTTTTGGCGCCGCCGACGCGGACTTGTGTATAGATTTGTTTTTAGGTTTTATTTTTATTTTTATTATTTTTGTTCTTTTTTACGCCTTTTGGTATTTCTTGTTTGTTTTCAGATTTGGAACTGAGCTAAAAAAAAAGGGGAGAAAGCGCTGAAAACAAAAGCGAAGCCAAAGAAGGAAAGAAAAGAGGAATCCAAAAGGAGTGAAGAAGAAGATTTTGTATATTATTTTATTATATTTTTTTAGAAACTGTAATTAAGGCTTTTATTTTTTAATATTTTATTTTTGGACATTTTTTTTTTCTTTGGGACATTGAACATTGGACTTTATTTTTAAAACCGTAAAGAAGGGTTGGTTTAAATATAAACTGCACAGGGAAGGACGACAGTTACGATACTGGTCTCTCGCCCCTCGGGTTCGTACATGACATAGGAGTTGTGGCCCGAGTCGACCTCAACGGTTCATCCCCCGTCTGGAACGGGAGGTAAGAATTCTAAACACCCGCGAATCCCCTGTCAGTGGGTTTACTGGATGATTTTGTATGCATATATGTTGAGGACCTGAAATCGGATTTAATTTTCTAGTAAAGGGCAAGGCCTGGCCATATCAAGATAAGGACTCGGATTTCATCACCGTTTCCTTCTTGCCCGCCTTAGGAACACGTAACCTACGCGAACCTAAGCCTTAAAATTTTGACTAGAACGAGACCGATAGGGTAACGAGCTTAATAGGAAAATCGTTCGAAAAATATTGGTTACTCTTTTGAGCATACTTCAAAGTTCATGATGGTTTCTGTAAGTTGAATGCGTGACTGCGCCGCCTTGTAATGCGGTGAGGTCTTGGGTATCTGATGCGTGTCGTAGATGCTCAAATTAAATTACTTATTTCCACACAATTAACTGGTAATATAATGGAAGTAAGGATCGTTCCCACGAAGAGCAGGGAGATTTAGTTGTCAAAAGTGTCACAATGGGGGTTTGTTTTTGATTTAAAGTAAATAACAAAGCAATTGAAAATAATTAAGTTGCAAGCAATAGAGAGAAATATGATCAGGGAATCCTTCTTCGTTACTAAACCGTCATCAAGTTATTATATTCATCCATTAATACTATTAATCACAAATTATTACCAACCGTGGAATAACAGCCTAGCTCCAGTGCTATCCCCTAAATCCCTTAAATCACTGGGCACGGAAGCTCTCCAATACCAGATTCTATTCTTCGAAACCACCTAGTAGTAGCTCACTCAAGGTGTAATTTGTCCGAATGCTTTATCTTTTGTGGATTATAGATTGATCCTAGTAGTTAGACTCTTAGCTCAAGGTCCACTTTCTAGTGTTGTTTATACACACAATCACTATACAAAATCCCTCTGCAAGGTCTAGTGTTCTCTACTTTTGTATGAATCATTCGACTATTACTTATCTCCTAACTCAATACTAGCACTTGATTAAATCAACAAATTTGTTGATTGGCCACCTAAACAATCTATCAATTAATCATAAATATTTTAATTAGTATAAACAATCAATAATCATGTGAAGAACTTCAAAATAGATTTATATAATAACTCAAATCATGTCTAGAACTTAGAATTCATCCCCAATCACTAAGAAGTTTAGCTACTCATGGTATTAACAAAACCCATGAGTTTCATATAATAAAATAGAAAAGAAATAGTTACGGTGGTAGAAATAGCTCCAAACCCTAGCTTTTCTTCTCTTGAGTTCTCCTCTCCAAAACTTGATAAAAGAATATATGATATCTTCAAAAATATTAGAAGTTCTCTTAAATAGGTATCCAAGTTGTTGTCGTATCCGTGCGCCAAAATCCCGGTCGAAAGGTTGCCAAAACTAGCCAAAAATTCCAAATATCACTCACGCCCAAGGCATGGTCGTGCATAAAATGGCTACAACCCATTGGGCTTGCGCTAAAGTGCAGCAAATCCGGCCCAACTTCCTTTATTTCAATTGTCATTGGCCTGTCAGTTTCTCGGAACTGACAGGCATACTCTGCAGCTCTTCTTGATTTTCCACGGACGGACGAACCTCCGTGAGCGAAAATTTCTGCTGGATTTTTTTATCTTCTCTCGTCATATCACGTATACCAGGCCATCCGTGAAACATCCACTTCCCTGACTTCTCAAACTCGAGCTGTTTAACTTGTTCTATCGCTGGCAGTAACCTGTTGTTTACAAGCTCAACTACCAAACCCATCTTCCATTGCAAATTCCAGCTAGCCATCGAGCATCACCATCACGAGCTAAAAACTTCATCCAACAACAGCTATTACATTACCAGCATCAATCACCATCTCGTTCTCACTGCCATCTCTTCCATGTCTTCCTTATCTGCAGTAACATCATGAGTTCGCAGACGTAACCATGAAACCCAGTTCAGCTCCATCGTTTAACCCAGTACCAAACTCGAGTTCCATCTCCATGCAACCAAATCCGTTAACTCAATGGGACTCTTCAACTTCCGTCATTCCATTAATAATCACCGTCGAGCTCCATCGGTCCATCGGTAATGGCAGCGGCACCTTGCTCTTCTCCCTGAACTGTTTTCATGCTCGTTCCATGTCAAACACAGTAACAGCAGCAACCCATTGCAGCTTCTTCTCATCACAGCTCCATGATCATCACTGCCTCGACCTTCTCTCAATTCTTGTATCTTCTCTGTATTTTCATCTCGGGATGAACTCCATCGTAACCACAGCTTCATCATCACTGTCGAGCTTCACCTTTGAATAACACCACCAGCTTCATCTTCTCACTGCCGATAATGGCATCAGCAGTCACCATCACAATAATCAAATATCAGCAGCGTCCATCAAGATCGATCAACAGCATCAGATTCGATCCCTGGCATCAATCTCAGCAGCATCACCATCACTGCCATGTTCTTCCATCGAGCAACGGACTTCCTATCGCTGGCAATGGCAGTAAGAACTAATGTTGTTCGTGCATGGAAATAAAGAAGCGAAAGTGACCGTTCGCCTTCTTGCATGAGTCTTGGTTGCCCGCATAATCCAAAGGTGCCTTTAGAATTCGCTTTTAATCGTCGGTCTTGGAAGACCGACAAAGGCAATTCTTAGTTTATTCTTCTTTTGCTCCTAGCTTCCTCATATGATGTCGGAATGAGTTCGTTCTTTCGTCTTTCAATTCGTCTTTCCGTCCCCTTCGAGGTGATATTAAGGACTCCTGGATTCGAACGAGTTCCACTTGGTCTTTGGCCTTTCTCTGCTTTTAGCTAACTTCTTTTATTGCACAATTATGTGCAATTTCACTTCTTTTGGATGATTCACCTAGCAAAACACAAATAAGAGAAAACAAGAGTAATATACAATAATTCGCAAGAAAATATAGCAAATACTAGCATGGATTCGACACAAAATATATGCAAAATATGCACTTAACAAATTCCCCCACACTTGTCTTTTGCTCGTCCTCGAGCAAACTATCTAAAATACAACAACTCCATGTCGGCGAGGATACGGTTACTCTTAGCATGAATAACAGGCCTTTAAACCCCTAGGTGTCCCTAGTGGACGAGTTATAGTCTCGTGAAGGTTTACAAGAGGTCTACCTACAAAACCTATATTTCAAACTCCGTCTATTTGTGACAAATCAATGAACGAATCCACATTGACTACAGGAGGAGGTACCTTGCAAATTCAATTCATATTAGTAAATAAACTCTAATTAGATAGTCGAACACGCCACAATACTCGGAAACTAACAAACCACAATCACAATGAAAAGATCAAGAAGATGAATATAGATGTAGATGTTGGCGAATGTTCACAAGTGATCGATGTTTCCCATATCTGTCTGAAGGTCACTGCTAAGATGAACCTAATCCTATTGGATTGAGCTACTTGGTGCTGAATGCTACATCAAATCAATTGGCATATACAAGGGAACCAAGAGTGACTTTATTCAACACAATAATAATTTCTTCTTTTTTTTTTTTTTTTTTTTTTATGATTGGATCAAACTGGATCCAATTTTTTTTTTTTTTTTTTTTTTTTTTAAGACGGCATGATTAGATCTTTTGGATCCAAGCGCATGCTTCCTTGTCAACACGTATATGATAGTTGCCTTGGATCCTGCATTCCACGCTTGTTTAGGCGACGGAGACAGGGACTACGTTTCACACATACTGCCATTCCCAAGTGTCTTTCTTATTCCGTTTGGTCTAATTGGTCGGTCTCTTTTTTTTTTTCTTTTTTTTTTTTCAATTTTTTTTTTTTTCTTTTTTTTTTTAGTAACTCAATCACTCTATTTCATCCTAGCAGTAATAACACGTCGATGTTTAGTGACCCACCAAGGCACTTAGAGAACAATAGATAAATATGGAAAAATAAAAATAGAATGTGATATGGTGATATTCCGAGATATGGTAACAACTATCATGTTATTTGTGATTTCTGAGCTATGTGTTCGTCCCTTTTAGTTAATTTGTTCCTCAACTCCTGCATTCAAAATGGTTCCATCCACTAATGGTGTCATCCTAAAGGCACAAGTTTCTAGATTTCGGAGTTCAAAAAGCACAATTTTTCTTGGTTTTTTCTATTTTTCTGATTTTTTTTTTTTTTTTTTTTTTAAAGGCATAAAACAAACTAAAACAAACTATACAAACATATAAATGCTCCCCCACACTTAAACTTCACATTGTCCTCAATGTGTAAAACCGAAAGTTCTGAATTCTGACGTAACAGCAGATAAAACGCAAAAACTGTGCAAATTGGTAAGGAATTTGGAAAAACTCCATTTCACAAAAGTTGTTCATCTACGTGTTTTCTACACAGTGTCAAAAGGGCACAGTGTTTCGATAAACGGTCTGACAGTTATGGTCTCTGGACTGAACTACGCGCAGTCTGAATTTTTTTTGACGAAAAGGTATTCGTCTATAATTTCTTCTAAAATAGATTCCGGACTCAATGAAATTAAACATGGGGATGCAAATATGATTTGAAAACAATAAAAAACAAAAATAGAAGGGTTTAAGATACAAAACCTATGGGTTGCCTCCCATTTAGCGCTTGGTTTAAAGTCGTCAGCCCGACTTGGAATTCTCCTTATGCTACTCCTCCAGAGGGAGTAAATCGCGAAGCTCTATCTCGTCCACATTCACATAAGCGATGTTTTCATAGTATGGCTTCAATCTATGGCCGTTGACCTTAGAAGTAGTCCCATCTCTAAGACTAGTGATATCAATCGCACCATGAGAATAAACATTAGTAACAACATATGGTCCAATCCATCTGGACCTTAGCTTACCAGGAAATAGCTTAAGACGAGAATGAAATAAAAGAACTTTCTGTCCCACAACAAAATTCTTCCGAGAAATCATCTTGTCATGGAAAAGCTTAGTCTTTTCCTTATATATACGAGAACTCTCGTAAGCATCATTACGTATCTCCTCTAGCTCATTAATTTGTAGTTGCCTATGTTTCCCCGCTTTATCATACTCCATGTTGCACATCTTTACCGCCCATAAAGCCTTATGCTCAAGTTCAACTGGGAGATGACAAGCTTTGCCATAAACCAACCGATATGGAGACATACCAATCGGTGTCTTTATCTCTGTTCTATACGCCCAAAGTGCATCGTTGAGTCTATAACTCCAATCCTTCCGTGTAGCGTTAACGGTTTTCTCAAGGATGGACTTAATCTCACGATTAGAAATTTCAGCTTGCCCACTAGTTTGTGGGTGATATGGCGTACCAATCTTGTGTGTAATGTTGTACTTCTTGAGGAGAGCATGGAAGGATTTCTTGAAGTGCGAGCCTCCATCACTGATAACCACTCTTGGTGTACCATGTCTAGAGAAAATATATTCCTTCACAAACTCACAAACAACTTGAGAATCATTAGTAGGGGTGGCTTTAGCTTCCACCCATTTAGAAACATAATCCACAGCAAGAAGTATATAAAATTTTTCATTCGAATTAACAAAAGGACCCATAAAATCAATGCCCCACACATCAAAAATCTCGACAGTGAGAATAGGATTGAGTGGCATTTGATTTCGAGCACCTAGATTGCCCGTTCGTTGACATCTATCACAAGATTTGCAAAAAGCATATGCATCCTCAAATAGGGTAGGCCAATAAAAGCCACTCTCAAGGACTTTGAGAGCGGTACGTTTTACACCAAAGTGACCACCACAAGCATAAGAATGACAAAAAGATAGAATTGACTGAAATTCAGAGTTTGGTACGCACCTGCGGATAATTTGATCAGCACCATATTTCCACAAGTAGGGTTCATCCCACACATACTGCTTGGCTATTTTCTTAAGCTTTAGCTTTTGAAAAGTAGACATTGTACTAGGTACTTGCCTTGTAACCAAATAGTTCACTATATCAAAGATACCAAGGTGTTGATTCTTCAATCGAGAAAAGTTGTTCGTCCGGGAAAACGATCCGTAAGGGGAGTTCTTCTTCGAAACAACTAATCTACTAAGATGATCAGAATCGTATTCTCAACACCTTTCTTATCTCTCGATTTCCATATTGAATTCTTGCAGCAAAAGAATCCAACGTATGAGTCTTGGCTTAGCCTCCTTCTTTTTCAATAGATACCTTAGTGCTGCATGATCAGAATATACAATCACATTAGTACCCACCAAATAAGCTCTAAATTTTTCTAATGCAAATACTATAGCCAACAACTCTTTCTCAGTAGTAGAATAGTTGATTTGAGCATCGTTTAGGGTCCTTGATGCATAATAAATCACATGTGACCTCTTGTCTACTTTTTGACCCAAAACTGCTCCGACTGCATAATCACTTGCATCACACATTAACTCGAACGGCAAACTCCAGTCAGGTGACTTAATAATTGGTGCAGTAGTCAACAATTCCTTCAATTTATTAAAGGCATCCTTGCACTCCTGGTCGAAGTTAAAGGCGACCTCCTTTTGCAACAATTTGCACATTGGCATTGAGATTTTGGAGAAATCTTTGATAAACCTCCTATAAAAACCCGCATGACCAAGAAACGAGCGAATTCCCCTCACCGAAGTGGGGTATTGTAAGTTCCTAATCAAATCTATCTTTGCCTTGTCTACCTCGAGCCCTTGAGAGGACACGATGTGGCCAAGTACAATTCCATGGTCTACCATAAAGTGGCATTTCTCCCAGTTTAAAACAAGATTAGTGTCTATGCATCTTTTAAGCACAAGTTCAAGATTATTTAAACAAATATCAAATGAATCACCATAAACACTAAAGTCGTCCATAAATACCTCAATGATGTTTTCCACGTAATCAGAAAATATACTAACCATACATCTCGAAAAGTGGCGGTGGTGCATTGCAAAGACCAAATGGCATTCTTCTATATGCGAATGTACCGAAAGGACAAGTGAAAGTAGTCTTCTCTTGATCCTCCGGTGCAATAACAATTTGATTGTAGCCCGAATAACCATCCAAAAAGCAATAATATGAATGTCCCGCTAACCTCTCTAACATCTGATCAATGAAAGGCAAAGGAAAGTGATCCTTGCGGGTTGCCGAATTGAGCTTTCTGTAGTCTATGCACACTCGCCATCCCGTTTGAACTCTTGTAGGAACGAGTTCATCATCTTGATTTCTAACAACGGTGACACCTCGATTTCTTAGGTACCACTTGCACCGGACTAACCCATTTGTCGTCGAAATTGGGTAAATCACCCCCACACTCAAAGTAATTTGAGGATCTCTTTCTTCACGACCTCCATCATTGGGGGTTAAGCCTACGCTGAGCATCACGTACCGGCTTGATATCATCTTCCATAAGGATTCTATGCATGCACATGGCTGGACTAATGCCTTTGATGTCGCAATTGTCCACCCAATAGCCGTTTTGTGCTCTTCGTAACCCTAAGGAGGCGTTCTTCCGTATTGCTTGTGAGATTCTTTGCAATAATGACTCGAAGCTCTTCCCCATCACCCAAGTAAGCGTACTTTAAGTGATCAGGTAGAGGTTTCGGCTCTAATTTAGGTGCCTGCACAATGAAGGTAAAGGAACTTCATCGATTACATGTAAAGAGATATATGAAATATTACCTCTTCTAACTTCTTGTGATGTCTTTGTTAAAGCACCACATGTCTCAACAAACTCCTTGGAAATGTCAACATCCAAGTTAGGCATGCCATGGATGTCCAAATTAATGCTATTTTGTAAGCATGATTCAAGTTCATCTTCGTTGATCAAATCAAACATCTGTTGTGCCAACGAACCAATAACATCAACAGAAAATGCGGAATGGATATCACTTGGATAACGCATGGCTTCAAAAATATTGAAGCGTATAACCTCTTTGTCAAACTCCATAGTGAGTGTCCCAAAGATCACAATCAATCTTCGTCTTAGCAGTCTTCATAAATGGTCTCCCAAGAAGTAATGAAGTAGACGAACAATTGTCCCCATCCCGCATATCCACAACAAAGAAATCAATAGGAAAGATTAGTTCATTAACTTGCACTAACACGTCTTCCACGAGTCCCTTAGGATATATGTTAGACTTATTAGCTAATTGAATGATAATCCCTGTCTCCTTTAAAGGTCCCAGATTCAATGAATCATAAACATCGGCTGACATCACGCTTATGGAAGCTCCCAAATCGAGTAAAGCACGCTCGAATCGTTTTTCACCAATAGTAACTGGCACTGTAAAACCACCAGGATCTTTACACTTTGCAGGCATCTTCTTTAGCAACATAGCTGAAGCACTTTCTCCCACCGAGTGATCTCGTTAGCAATCAACCTCTCCTTCCTTGTACACAAATCCTTCAGAACTTTGGCATACCTGGGTACCGTTCTGATGGCCTCAATAAATGGAATGTTGATATGCACCTTGCTGAAAATATCCATAATCTCCTTGTCTAGAGCTTGCTTCTTTGACTTGGCAAAACGACTAGGAAAAGGAGGTGGTGTGGTAAAAGTAGGAACCGTATCCTTAGGTTGGCCGATTGAGGTTGGCTTTTCCTTTGGAACAGCTTTCTACCTCTACTTCCTCTTCCAAGTCGTGACTAACCTTTTCTTGTTGTTTTGGCTCTTCATTTGCTTCCCACTTCTCGAGTTACGCATTAACGTTCGCTCTTGGATTCACAAAAGGTTGTGATGGCAACTTTGTCGAATTCTCGTGCTTTTAGTTCATTCATGTCTCGTAGCCAACTGTCCCATTTGAAGTTGCAAGTCCTTTATAGCCATGTCTTGTTTCTGCAGATTGTATCTTGACGCTCGAGCATTGGCATCTTGCTTTTGCATCATCATTTTCATCATCTCCTCTAAACTGGAATTTTGAGTCCTGCTGTTGAGGCCGAGGTGGAGGTTGTGGTCGGAATTGTGGTTGTTGAAAACCACCACTGTCGCCCATAAGGATTAGGAGCTGCAGCTTATTTGATTTGCATAACCGAAATTTGGGTGATCTTTCCAACCTGGATTATAAGTATTAGAGTAGGGATCATACCTTGGCCTCTCGATTCGGGAATACAAAGATTCACTGTTCAGACTCTTCTTCATAAGAAGGAATAATCACTGCTGCCATTCGTTGTACTACCTTCTCTATGTTGTTCATCCGTTGCTCTGACTGTGCAGACTCTCCCATCTCACTAACTCTTCTGACATTAGAGTCATTTCTGGAATAGAATTGTTGAGCATTGGAAGCCATACTCTCAATCAAACTGGTTGCCTGCGAGATTGTCTTCTCAGTAAGTGAACCACCGGCAGCCGCATCAATCAAATTCCTCTGTTTTGGAAGTAATCCTTCGTAGAAGTATTGAATGATAAGTATTGAGGATATATTATGGTGTGGGCAGCTTGCCAACAACTTCTTATACCTCTCCCAATATTCATATAGAGACTCCCAGGACATCCGTAGAATGCCGCTAATCTCCTTCCGAACGGATGCCGCTTTGGAGGCAGGGAAAATATTTCTCTAGAAATAGCTTTTTCATCTCGAGTCCATGTTGTAACACTCCCTGGAGGAAGACAATACAACCATTCTTCCGCTAAGTCTATCAATGAGAACGGAAAGGCTTGTAGCATAGCCATATCTCTCGCTCGCGGTTACATGCCTCGGACTTGTCATTGTGTTCGGAACTGTTGAAGGTGTCGATTTGGATTTTCACCTGGATGTCCCTTGAACTTTGGTAGATGATGAAGTAGATTCGACTTCAGCTCCACTGGGTTAGTGATTGCAATGCACAAGTGGTTGCGAATCTAAGCATGGAGACGTCAACTCTCTTAAATTCCTCTCCGGAGGTGGAGGGTCTCTCTCGTTGCCCGTATTAACCATCTCTTCTGTAGAAGGTTCTGGTTGCAACTGTGGACGTGCTTGTAGTACTGTTCCCTTGCGAGTTTGAATTCCACACCTCAGATAATCCCAATCTTTCGGTGCCAGGGATTAAGTACCGACTGCTCCCCGGCAACGGCGCCAAAATTTGATGCGTGTCGTAGATGCTCAAATTAAATTACTTATTTCCACACAATTAACTGGTAATATAATGGAAGTAAGGATCGTTCCCACGAAGAGCAGGGAGATTTAGTTGTCAAAAGTGTCACAATGGGGGTTTGTTTTTGATTTAAAGTAAATAACAAAGCAATTGAAAATAATTAAGTTGCAAGCAATAGAGAGAAATATGATCAGGGAATCCTTCTTCGTTACTAAACCGTCATCAAGTTATTATATTCATCCATTAATACTATTAATCACAAATTATTACCAACCGTGGAATAACAGCTAGCTCAGTGCTATCCCCTAAATCCCTTAAATCACTGGGGTACTAAGCTCTCCAATACCGCATTCTATTCTTCAAACCACCTAGTAGTAGCTCACTCAAGGTGTAATTTGTCCGAATGCTTTATCTTTTGTGGATTATAGATTGATCCTAGTAGTTAGACTCTTAGCTCAAGGTCCACTTTCTAGTGTTGTTTATACACACAATCACTATACAAAATCCTCCGCAAGGTCTAGTGTTCTCTACTTTTGTATGAATCATTCGACTATTACTTATCTCCTAACTCAATACTAGCACTTGATTAAATCAACAAATTAGTTCAGTTGGCCACCTAAACAATCTATCAATTAATCATAAATATTTTAATTAGTATAAACAATCAATAATCATGTGAAGAACTTCAAAATAGATTTATATAATAACTCAAATCATGTCTAGAACTTAGAATTCATCCCCAATCACTAAGAAGTTTAGCTACTCATGGTATTAACAAAACCCATGAGTTTCATATAATAAAATAGAAAAGAAATAGTTACGGTGGTAGAAATAGCTCCAAACCCTAGCTTTTCTTCTCTTGAGTTCTCCTCTCCAAAACTTGATAAAAGAATATATGATATCTTCAAAAATATTAGAAGTTCTCTTAAATAGGTATCCAAGTTGTTGTCGTACCCGTGCGCCAAAATCCCGGTCGAAAGGTTGCCAAAACTAGCCAAAAATTCCAAATATCACTCACGCCCAAGGCATGGTCGTGCATAAAATGGCTACAACCCATTGGGCTTGCGCTAAAGTGCAGCAAATCCGGCCCAACTTCCTTTATTTCAATTGTCATTGGCCTGTCAGTTTCTCGGAACTGACAGGCATACTCTGCAGCTCTTCTTGATTTTCCACGGACGGACGAACCTCCGTGAGCGAAAATTTCTGCTGGATTTTTTATCTTCTCTCGTCATATCACGTATACCAGGCCATCCGTGAAACATCCACTTCCCTGACTTCTCAAACTCGAGCTGTTTAACTTGTTCTATCGTCGGCGCGCAAGAACTCGTTGTTTACAAGCTCAACTACCAAACCCATCTTCCATTGCAAATTCCGGCTAGCCATCGAGCATCACCATCACGAGCTAAAAACTTCATCCAACAATGACTATTACATTACCAAAGCATCAATCACCATCTCGTTCTCACCGCCATCTCTTCCATGTCTTCCTTATCTCTGCAGTAACATCATGAGTTCGCAGACGTAACCATGAAACCCAGTTCAGCTCCATCGTTTAACCCAGTACCAAACTCGAGTTCCATCTCCATGCACCCAAATCCGTTAACTCAATGGGACTCTTCAACTTCCGTCATTCCATTAATAATCACCGTCGAGCTCCATCGGTCCATCGGTAATGGAAGCGGCACCTTGCTCTTCTCCCCGAATCTGTTTTCATGCTCGTTCCATGTCAAACACAAGAATAAAGAGCAACCCATTGCAGCCTTCTTCTCATCACAGCTCCATGATCATCACTGCCTCGACCTTCTCTCAATTCTTGTATCTTCTCTGTATTTTCATCTCGGGATGAACTCCATCGTAACCACAGCTTCATCATCACTGTCGAGCTTCACCTTTGAATAACACCACCAGCACTACAGACCACCAGCTTCATCTTCTCACTGCCGATAATGGCATCAGCAGTCACCATCACAATAATCAAATATCAGCAGCGTCCATCAAGATCGATCAACAGCATCAGATTCGATCCCTGGCATCAATCTGCTGAAGATCACCATCATCGCCATGTTCTTCCATCGAGCAACGGACTTCCTATCGCTGGCAATGGCAGTAAGAACTAATGCTGTTCGTGCATGGAAATAAAGAAGCGAAAGTGACCGTTCAGCTTCTTGCATGAGTCTTGGTTGCCCTGCATAATCCAGTGGGTGCCTTTAGAATTCGCTTTTAACTGTCAGTCTTGGAAGACTGACAGTGCAATTCTTAGTTTATTCTTCTTTTGCTCCTAGCTTCCTCATATGATGTCGGAATGAGTTCGTTCTTTCGTCTTTCAATTCGTCTTTCCGTCCCCTTCGAGGTGATATTAAGGACTCATGGATTCGAACGAGTTCCACTTGGTCTTTGGCCTTTCTCTGCTTTTAGCTAACTTCTTTTATTGCACAATTATGTGCAATTTCACTTCTTTTGGATGATTCACCTAGCAAAACACAAATAAGAGAAAACAAGAGTAATATACAATAATTCGCAAGAAAATATAGCAAATACTAGCATGGATTCGACACAAAATATATGCAAAATATGCACTTAACAGTATCAAAGCTCCACGCAGCTTCCCTCGCCTCTATTCATCTTACTTTGACTCGGATTGATTCCAGAGGGGTTTGCTCAGATTGTAACGAATTCCCTTTCGAAGGATTAGAAGCTGGTCTAGAAACAATCTAAGTGGAGCCATCATGCTTTTTGTTTGCTAGAAATAAGTAGGTTTGTTGTGGTCGAGTCAGCCTTGTTTGTGTTTGTGTAGAATTCCCTTGCAGTTAGGATGTCAAACTGGTATTATAACAGCCAATACAATGTTTATCCGACTGAGTTTCAAAATGGACGTTACTACTTTGACCATAGTGTGAATAGTGGTTGGGAACATCAGCCTTTTCAAGGTTATGGCTCATACCATGATGTGCCCAATTACTATCCACACACGCACGGGTCATACGAGCAAAATTCTTATGTTTCTCCTTTAGAAGAGTCTCTCAGGAAATTAGAGGAGACGACACGTAAGTTAGCTAAGATGAATAACTTAGTTTATGACGAAAGGAAACTTTCTATAGAGGAATCCCTCAAGATGATAGTTGAGACGAACAAAATAATTGCTCGAAATAATCTTGATTTCCAATACAGTGTTTCCAATAATACCCTTGAAAATGAGGATAGTTATTTGCATAATCAAGATGACGAGGATAAAATTGGTAACATTACTTGTTTAGATGAGGTTCAACCATTTTCATGTTATTATAGTGATGATCATGATGTGGAAACTGTTGATGAAGAATCTGAAATATGTAGGCATAGTGATCAGGAATTTGTTACTCCGATTGAACTTTATAATGATAGTACTATTTCTGGTTCACCTATTTGATAATTTTAATGATTATTCACCTATTCGAAAGGATGAGGATTTGACTAGAGATGCCACCGTTTTAGACGATGTAGTTCATGATCCTTTAGCCTACAATATGTTGGATAATCCATTATTTGATGTGCCTATAAGTGAATCATAGGAAGTAACTATGATTAACACCTTAGCTAACAAGCCTTTAATAGAAACTTTCGCTGATAATCTTTTATATGATTGTGATGATGGTTTAGAGGAAAGAGTTTACCCTGAGAATACTGTTTTAGAGTCTAGTGATTTAGAAACACTAGTCTTAGAAGACGATAAACTCGTAGAGATGAGTAAGGATGCATTACCCGATAATAACTTAGAAGAATCAATTGACCATTTTCGGGATTCGATGTTCTAGAAATTAGGAAATTGTAACTAGTCTATCTAGAGACACCGAAAACTCTAAGTTTGGGGGTGATTATCACTCTCCTAGTGCCTTACCTTTAACTCTCGAAAGTCCCCTCACTTAGACTGGACATCCGTGCCTAAACCATTTTACAAGATTATCTTCATACACTTTTTCCCGAACCTAGTTGTGTCCATAAAGAAGTTCAGTTGTTAGAAACCCATCCTATGGTTGATGTGGTTAACCCAGTGCCGTGATACCACGATTGACTTTGTTTTCCCACCAAAACCTTCCTTCCAATTGTGGGAACATATAAGTTTCAGATGTGTCAATTATTAAGTTTTGAGACTAAACCTAATTACTTTAGGATATTAGGGTCGACACATTTGCTTAAGGAAGACCACCAATCTTATTGTGGTCATTTGTGTAAGTCAAAACTGATTGACTTAGAGGATCCTCAATTATTCAGGTTATTATTATGTGCTTCTAAGTTTTTATTTGAGTTTTTCCAGACTCTAGAACCTGAACATTCGGATCTAACTCTTGAGGAAACGCAACCCATGAAAATTTGTTATCTAGACCCTTTTATAAAGCCTGAACCCGAACCACAACTAGATGTAGTTATCTTAAAAATAAATAAGGGTGTGGTGGATATCTTCCTGGTCTATTGCAGTCTCCTCTTCTTGTGGTTAGCACTTTTTGATCCAGATGACCCGCAGTTATTTCGGCTATTGCTTTATGATTCTTCGAGGTGACTAATCTCTTCCAATGTCTGGCTGAAGACTTTAAACTTAGCACTTCTTGGGAGGTAACCCAACATTCTTGCGACACGGTAATATCTTTCCTTATCTCTTTTCTTCAAGTGGTAACGGTTTCTCCTTGTTCATGTTTTTAATTTCATCTTTAGAACATTGAGGACAATGTTAGATTTAAGTTTGGGGGTATGGGAGAAACTTTTTAGTTGCAATAAATAAACTCCAGAGACTAGAAATTTATGCTTATTAAGGTTGGCACTAACTAATCTAAGTGGATGGGAACATCTTGGTTGTAGGAGTTGAGGAACCAATCTGATTAGATGGAAACATCTAAAGAGTCTATTCATAAAAGCACGAGCTCGGGTGTTAGAAAAGAAAACATGGTAGTTTCGCCATATCCTCGTGATGGAAACATCGAAAGAATCCCGATCACTCATTTCTTTTCTTTTACCATTGCTAGGGTGAAACAGAGTGACTGAGATACCAAAAAAAAAAAATAATAAAAAATTTTTGAGACCAAACCATTAGACCAACCTAATAAATTCAATAAAGTCGACCACTGGTACCCTTGTATATGCCAGCTGAGTTGACCTAGAGTTAGGATTATCGACCACTGGCTCCCTTGTATATGCCAGTTGTGTTGATATTAGTCCAGACTAGTATCTCAGTCCATTAGGATAGGTTCACCTTAGTCAACATCATCCACGTTTTTCTCTACATCCATCTTCTTAATCCATCCATGTGATTGGTTGACTCCGGTTTATGATGTCTAGAAACTATCTGAGTAGAGCTGTCACTTTATATGAATTTTAGTATGCTTGAGTGCAAACTCGTGTACAAAGAATTGGAATTTCGCATCAGGGTACTTCCTCCCGTAGTCAATAAGTATGCCAACCAAGGAGATTCTTTAGTGCTTTCCAAGGTTTTGCGTAGATAACTAGGGTCCGGAGTAAAGATTTTGTGGGTACACCTACGGTAAAACCCTCAGGAGACAACACTCCGCCACTAGGGCCACCTAGGGGTTCAAATGATTTTTATCTTCTAGAATAAATTTGCTCGAGGACTAGCAAATAATAATTTTGGGGGTATTTGATAGACACATTTTTGTGTCTAATTTGATCTCAATACTATATATTGTCGGCACTCGATTTTGTACTAATTTTGGTATTTTATGTGTTTGTAGGCATTTTTGGGAAATAAACATTTTTGGAAAATTCGGCTCGGAAAGTTGATTTTGGCACCCGGAGGACACTATTATTCAGACTCCCACTTTGGATAAGGGGCACCTCAATTGGACACCTGCTATTTACACCCCAGCAGTGGTTAAGGGCTAACCTTCTTGTTACTCTTGAAGAATATTTTTGGCGGGAAAACAGATTTTGAAAACTCGAGGTTTGCTGTTTTGAATTCGGAGGATTTCTAGAGAGATTAAATCGTTGCAGTCAATTGGAATGAGCCTGTTACACTTAAACAGGGCCGGTAAGTCCATTAAAACCGGTAAACTTGGGTTACATCGACGGAGAATAGGAAACAGGGGAGTACGTGAAAATGAGGACTTTTCTGCATTAAACTCGAGCAGATTTGGTGAGATTTTCTTGCCGTATTTATTTGAGAACAGTCATCACGGTCAATGTAAGGTGGTAATTGCTTTAGATTCGATAATGAAGGGATGCATTTTCGGTTGGAACAAAACAGGGGAAGAAAATAAAAACCGGAGATACTGTTTTAATGAATGGTATTATTTTTGGAAGTCGGCGAGTAGTCGGGCTGCGTGTTTAACCACACCAGAGTCGAGTAATCAACGTGCTTGGAAGGAATCAACGCAAGCAGAGGCGTGAAGGAGTTGAAAAAAGGAAATTATTCCCGTGACTATGAAGTAGAGAATACGAGTAATCAATGAAGATGATATGGAGTTTATTACGAAGATATTTGGGTGTTGTGACTATATAAAGGGTGTAAGGACTCACAGGAAGGGGGATGGAGAGTTAGGGGAACGAAACAGGGTGAGAAATCAGAGTTACAGAGCTTGTCTCTGCTGCTGCCATTAAAGGAGAGAACGAATAACTTTAGACTGTAGGTGACAGTCGTTCTTCAACAGTGTTAACGACAAAGCCCTGTGGGTCGTAGTTAAGGAGACAGTCGTTTTGGAACAGTGCCAGCGACACATCATATATATCGTTCGTAATGTGAGTTTGGGGTTTTCAATATTCATTCCATTTTCACCTCTTGTAAACACTTTTTGAGCAATGAAAAATTATTATGAGCGTGTTTCCAATATGCGGAGCTAGAACCCATCACTGGGACAACGGAGGAAGCAACTTTTCATGATTGTGGTAAATGAATTGATTCTTTATATGACTTTTTGCATAGATTCAATTGTTTTATGATTTCTATTAATTATCTGTTATTTTGTCTGATGTCACATGCTTAGTTTAAATTACTTTTGATGCGTCATGCTTACGACTTACATATAATGTTTTATGAAATCTATTTTTGGCAAGGAATTAGAGTCACAACTTCTTTTGTTTGAGCTATATTGTCTAGAGTTAATGACTGAACCACAAGAATATGAAATGTAGTGAAATCCTGCGTCCTAGTGACTCTTCATCCTGTGACAATATTTTGTGTACATATCCTCTTTATTTTCGTTATTTAGTTTTAAAACAAAGTCTCAACAAGTCTGAGTGAACGACAACTCTACAACCTTATTACTACAACATCATTGAAAATACCCATCACTTGTTACACACAAACTTAGAGATATTGCTAAGTTTTCTTAAAACCAAAGCAATATCTCTCCACCGTTAGATGGTCTTAGCTTACCTTCATTTAGATATGGGTAACCATACCTAAACGTATATATTGAGTTAGCTCAACAATAGTTAACTGAAGTTAGCCATATGAACACTTTTGTCTTAACCACATTCATCTAACACTTCTAGATCAAATATGATGATCAATCAATCATGAAAGTTTATCAAATGAATCTAATTGTGTTTCAAATAGAGTTGTTCAATTGTTCATCATCGAATATAAATGTATGAATCAATTGGAACAAAATCGATTTGATTCGTAACTATACAAAGTACTTATACAAGAATCAATTCATGTACATTAAGCCACGGTTTGCAAAGATTGCATTCCTTAATTCATAAATATATTTTTTCATGAGTAGGAGAAACATACTTAACTGATTTTAGAACTTACCAACTAAGTTTGCAAGAAGGTACACAAACTATAGTTTCCGGGCTTTGGTCGTGCCCATCATTTTGCAATCGGGTACGCAAACAACCATCCTGGACTTAACTCAGGTAGAACCGCTCGCATACTATTATGCAAACAAGGTTCCCGGAATTTTCAGTTAAAATTGTTTGCATACTGGTATGCGAATAAGTTTACCGGACCTGAATTATACCAAAACAGTTCACATACTAGGTACAAATACTATGTTATATTCAGACAAAGGTATTTGTTCTAAACTCCCATTTCAATCATTGAAACATCCTTAGAAGACAACAATAGCTGTCTCACACAAACTATTAGCTTCGAAGTAATTTTCAAGTGATCGAATGATCAATACAAAACATTCTAAGTCGACATCAAATGATTGTCTCACACAAATCATGTAAGATGTTTCAAGGAAATTTCCACATGATCATATTTTGACTTATTACTTTTTTCCAACAAATAATTTGTTTCCAACTAAATTCGTCAAGAATAATGATGAACATAGTGATCGTTATCGTATGCGTCAAAAATAAATTACTTTCTCACTACTCAAAATATAAAAATATAGCAAGGGCAAGAAAGGATCGTTCCCACAGAGAGGTCTTGGGTTGTCAATATGTTTTGGTTTCCTAAAGATAACAAGGGGGTTTTCTGATTTTTATAAAATTAAAACTACAATAAAAGCAAAGCACGCAAATCAAGGTTGTGAAATATTGGATAAAGGTTTCATCTTCAATTGTAAACAAGTTTTGAATGTATGATTAGAATTCGTATTTAATCTCGCTATCATCAAAATCCCTAGCATATCTTATTGCAAGAATACTCCGTAAATTTCCTAAGTCATCAACACACACATTAGAGCTGCGAATGTGAATTCTACCTAAAGAATAACCTAACGCCTTGTGCTAATTAAGTTCAATTCCTAGGAGCATTAAGTTTCACAAATAGGCTAATCAATGCAATTGTAATACATTGCGCACATAATTCGAACAAAGGTCAATTTCTACATATGACTACAAGAGTGTATCACTACAAGCCGTAATCATATCATGCTACTCGTATTCAAGGCTATCGCTCGATGATGAACCCTGAATTATCTATAGATATGGATGTGAGTTCAATCAATTCTAGACTTAACTAAACAAACATTCAATCAAATTGCAATACGTCAATCATGCAATTATTATAACCCGTAGAAATCAAACGATAATATTGAGAGAAAACTAATTCATAAAAATCCATAACTTGTTTTCAAAATCCAACTACATATTTAACCAATAAAAATTAATCAACTACTTGGGTTTTTGGAAATCATCACAAAGAATTTAGAAGAATCGATCATGTGAAACCCTAGAAAACAAGTAGAAGCCTCCCAAATAGATATATCTAGGTTTAGAGAAAGACTTTTCTATTTATATGCTTCTCTCATTCCAAAAGGATACTCTTTCCAATATTAGGTCTTCTCAAAACCCATCTCCAATTAGTCCACCAAGCCCATGTGTGGAAAATACCCGTGTGAAAATCTATGTCCAAAATTGTTCGACGGAATTGCTGACGTCATCGTCGGAAGTAGGTCGGGGAAGATCATCTCAGGTGACTGGTCAGGTCAACTAAGTTAGCTCGGGTCAAACAGACCGAGTCAGTCTCACTCAGTCAAAAGTCTAACTGGTTAGCTGACTGGTCTAATTGCCAAGGCCTAGGCCAGTGAGGCTGTGACAGCGCGTTGCAAAATCATTGTGTTCTACCGCTTCAGTCCATCCAAGACAGCTCTATATCACTTCTATCATCTGTAGCTTCAGTAACTGTTGTTGTCCATTGATCATCTGCAGCTTCTAAATTGAGCCATAAATCTGCAGCCACGACTCAGAGAACCACCTGTAAAGCATTAGCTTCATAATCTTCTTAACCTCAAGCATCACCACTTGTAGTTCCATATTACTGTATCTCATGTTCACCACTGCGGCTAGCCAATTATCGCACAACTCGCCATTGCCTTAGTCTATTGTAGGTGCAAGGCTGAGCATAACCTCGAATGCCTCGAACCCAGTAGCTCAAATCCTAAGTCCACCAGTTACGCGAGCAATCCCTTCTCAGCATAAATCAACTGCAGCTGCGTCGCTTCAACCATTATGCACACCACCAGCTTTAGTTGTGAACCAGCTCTCATCTCTTGCACACTAATCATGAACTGCAGTTGCACATCACCCAGACCCAGATTTCCATTTCCTTACTTCGCACAAACACCATCATTTCACTTCAATGGCAAACAACATCCACCTGAACTATTTGAACTGCATCAACCTCTTTACCATCATTGCCATCTTCATCGACTGTCAATGGCAGAAACCAAGACAATGGTATCATCGTCCCTCTCTTTTCCCCATCAGTGCCATGCTTAGGTTCTCCTCGATCACTCCCAAAGACATGATAACAAACTCCATTAATGCCAAAAACTCGAGCTCTACCTTCCATCTCTCAATGACATCGACCATGAACTTCACTACAGCCACGATCACCACCATTATCAATCTCAGTTCTCCAAATCGAGGACAAATATCAATCACGCCAACAACAGCAACACAGACTCATTCTAGTACCATTTCTCTCGGCTCAATCACCTCAACAGTATACACTAAATCCCTGGCAACAAACACAACACCACCACTGCATCGCATACCATCCTTGCAATTCATTCCACCTAAACCAGCAACTTCATTTCAGCTCCTTTGCCTGCAATCTTCATTTCCTGTATTCTGCAACAACCCTTCACACAGCCCCATTACTTACATCTTTGTTGAGCTTCAGTTCAGGTGCAAATGTGCCCTGTTGCTCCATCTCTTTCTGTTACAGTTCATACCACCACCTCAATGAATCCACAGACAAACCTTCTTTCACATGAGTTCAAACACCAACATCTCACTAAACCAGCTCATTCGTCTATTTAAGCTTCAGTCTCATCAGTTCTTCATTTCCAACTGCAGCTCCTTCTATCTTGCAGACCTTCATTAACAACAACAATTCCTTGTCCTGATCTAAATTGCAGTTCTGTTACAGCCAATTTCCACTGCGATACCCTTTGTAGTAACACCACCACCACTGCGAACCAGCCACAGGCTTAACCTTGCTCAGACTCTCAAATAACAGCTACTCATTTCCTGCAAACCATTCACCACTTCAGCATCTCATACAGCCACACATGTCTCGGCTTTAGCATCAGTTCATTGCACCTGCAATATCTACAACTCAGTTCACTGCCTACTCCTGCTTCTGTCATTTCATCTTACCAACACAACCATTCCTAGCACCATCTGTTGCAACTCTTTCACATCCAATTACAACTGCAATTCAAAATACCAGGGTGCATTTTCACTTGAGTCCCCACCATTAATACCACCGCAACTCTCTGTAGCTCTATTTCAAGCCATATCGGTACCACCTGAGCTACAGATGTACATCAAAACCCTCAGTCTTATACCACCTTCTCTTCCATTAGCGAATTCATCTCATACCCCTGTAAAACAATCCATCAGTTTCATTGTAGCAACAACATTTCCTGTGACTGGATGGCAGGCGATAAACCCATAAAAACCAGCTTCAAATCGAACCCATATTTCCTCCATTCAAACCAACAAAACCCATATGAACTCAGCTACTAAACAACTCATTCTCAGCCCCAAATTCGATCTCAAAACTACGAGAACTCGTTTAATTAACGACCGAGACCGATCCTTGGCTGTGGTTGTCACCTATTGCTCGCAGTGTCTAGTTGAGATGATGACGGACTCGATCTTACCTCCATGAAACCCATCCAACCCATGGCTGAATCGACTGCAATCTCGACTGATTTATGCCCAGAATTTGACCCACACTCTGCCTGTAAAATTGAGCTGTAATCTCCTCATAAAACTGAGCCATTGATTAATCCAGATTCTTAACAAAATCCGCAACTTCAATGACTCAATTTCCTCCTTGTTTCTGATCTCAAACACCACCAAATTCTCTCCATTCTTCGTTCTTCTTCTCGGATTCAACTAGGGGTCTTGACTCATGGTGAACATCCCCAAATTCATGGCCAGGTCGACGACAGACACGGCTAAGAGTTGTCGGAAGGAGAAAGGGAATCTGTTGTGAACTGAAAGGGGGAAATGAGCTTCACTGCTTGTACAGATTGGTTTCTAATGAAACATAAATTCATTTCTTCACATCGCACATGTGCGGTACCTAGCTAGTGAAATCCACTAACTGTTCAGGGCCATTTCTTTTCTTCTTCCCATGTTAAGCCCATAATATAACCTTCAGACCAAGCAACTCATACAGACCACCCCCATATTGACCTGAACTCTGGATTCAAAGACGTTGGCATTCGGCAGCATCTCCCGGTTTTTTTAAAGCTTCATTTTGGTTATAGTAGCACCAGCGATGTCCTTGGTCTCCAATTTATTGACATGAGCTTTAATCGCATGCACCATTTTGACGCTTTTTCTTTCTCGAATTCTTCCACCAACAAACATCCGTCTCTTACTTCTCGATTCACTTCTTCTCTTCAATTTCTCTTCATCACCAAAGTCATGCGTGCATTTGCACCTTTTCGCCTTTTAAGCGACGTTTCTTCTTCTTTTGTTCCAAATGACTCCAAAGTACCTAAGCACTCAAAAGCAAACATAAGATACATATTTTACAAGAAAACTCGCAAAGAAATCATAAACTATAGATAAATATCAAGGTGTTTTAGACACCTATCACATAGTTAAAGAAAAAAGCTTCCAATACATATTTCAATAAATAGATAAGCTAGCTAAGCTCAGCTCGAAATATCAAATGTATATAATACAAAAGTCTATATATCTATACGACTTAGTCTCATTAGGACATAAAATATAATAGACTTATAAGTGATAGATGAGTTTTAGTCTCCACATACCTTTTGTTGATGAAGTTTCTCCAAGCTCCCCTTAGTAGATCTTCGACTTCAATCGATGAACACTGTGAAGTCTAAAGATCAATTACATATTCTATCATAATTCGAGACATAACTATAAGCAGACTAGAAATCAAGACTTATAGTTTTGATCAACTAAACTTTCCAAACAAGCTTGAGATAGCAACGCTTGCAAGTTCGACCGGGAAGTGCTCTAACACAGTTTACTACAAGTTTTTATGGGGAGAGATGGATTATAAATGTGTACCTTTCCAGTTGGAAATCCACCTCTATTTATAGGTTGTAGAGGAACTGTATCCAATCAAATATGTATCTGGATACATTTTGACTATGTATATGGACCAAAGGATCTACAGGTGCATCTTGGTTTAAACCAATTCACCTTTTTTTAGGGATATCTAATGTCCAGGTTTGAATATGTACCTAGTCTTATGAGTAACTTATTCCCCTCTTTTTAGGGATCTCTAACCTCGGGTTAAAATATGTACCTAGTATTACCATTAAACTGACCCCCTTAATTTTTCTAGGGATTCCTAACCTCCATATTTGAATATATATACTTGGTCTTATGGTATATAAAGATAATTTCGGACCAGGCTATAACCATCCTTCCACATTTTTTACCTAAGGGACCAATACTTTGGGTAGAATTATTAGGTTGGGGTACTTGGTCGCATATACCAAACTATATGGTACAAACATCGGCCCCTCTTAATCCTCACCTTGTTGATGGGTTAAAAAGAGAGTCTTTTTGGTCAACTGCTCCAGAATTACTCAAACGCCCCTAATCTACTTGTTGAAAAGTAACATCGTAGTATGCTTGAGAACAAGGTTGCACTTGGTGTTGTGGGCCGAGTTTTCTGTAGTTTAACATGAACGAGTCTTGATGATTATATCACGAGTTTCAAGCTATGTGATTGCTGCTGTAACAAGTCTTTTTGTTACATTAATGTGATACGTTTTTTTTCTTTTCACTGTGGCAAGGATACTGCACCGAATGTTGTAACATATTGGCATAATGCTTGGATAATATGTGGGTCTTTTGGATCCAAACTTATCTCGTTTTTGAGACAAGATTTCGTGGTTGCATTAACGCAAAATTTGGTAAATTTTGTGCTTGCGATGAGAGAAAGAGTTAAGTGTCCACTTAAAGGTGAGGTCGTATATGCCTGCATGATGTAAGGCTTTCTTATTGACTTGCATACCTTCCCTGTTTTGTCTTAACAGATCATTCCCAATACAATTCAACCTAAAAATCCAACTAAATCGAACCAATTCTTTTCAAAGAATTTACGGAGGTGACAACCGAGTTTGCCGCCAAAGACATTCTTCAAACTATGAAGGATGAGGGTACCCCATATCCAAAGTAAGTGTCACTTTAGCAATTGGGCGCCTTTAGTGAAAAGACGAGGGTGCGCAAATACACCACAATCTTTTTTGTTATCAACATATAAGTCTTCTACCGAATGTGATCGTCTATAAACAGAGTGGAGACAATACGACAGTTCAGTTCACACTTTATGTGATCGTCTATGGATACGAGATCGAGATAATACAACAACAAGATCACTTGTGTTATTTAATATGGATACAAGATCGAGACGATACGATACGACACGACAAAAAAGTGTGTACTTGATAATAGGTTCGATAATAAAAAACACTCTATAGGATCAATATCTAGTATTACGGAATTAACGTACTTGTGTATTTTACTTAATTATAATAACAATTATAATGACGAAATCAAAGAGCTGGAAATACAAAGTACCATGACACCTCGCAAGACCGACCTGGTGCGAAGTCTAAGATTGCTTTAGGAATTTATGAATATAGGGACAGAGTTAGCGTCTATTTTATAGGAGTACAGAAATTTAGTAAAAAGAAAACGAAGATATTTTGTAATGTACAAAAAAAAAAAAAAAAAAAAAAAACTTACTTTATGGTCCAGAAATGCATAGATCTCACGGATAAGGGCCATTAATATCCAGAATGTAAAAGTTAGCTAGAAAAGAGATGCCATAATGCAAACGGCGCTAACCTATAGAAAGTTCACTAAATTCACAAGTAACAACAATCAAAAATTCAATATATTCAACCAACAGAGCGTGCAGAGTTAAAATTTCCAGGAGCCACTAGAAAAATAGGCAAAGGTGTGGCATTTTCTCCACAAAAAAAAAGAATACACATACGGACAGAAGAAACAACAGACCTGCATTCTAAGAAGCCGACCTATACGCTCTAAAAATCAACTCGACCAGCAACACAACCTTTTAAACCAACTGATACTGCTGCTGCAATGGCCATCATCACATTGTAATTTTTTTCTTTTTTAAAAAACCGTCAATTGTTTGGAGGAGAGAGATGAGGAGAGAGAGTGTCAGAGAGGGTGAAAAAAATTCCGATTCAATAACACAAATTGAATCCAAAACATTTGAATTTTCTGATCAAAATCTAGGAAATCAACAAGGATTCAAAATCATTGAAAGAGGAGAAACAGGCTTAAACTTCAAAATCATATTTTCTAAAGCTATTGGAGCATGGTTCAGTAAAGTTTGGGAGGAGATTCTTAACTTAAAGAACACAAAAAGAAGATAGACAAACAGAGATGGCCCTTTCTCTTTTCTTATTCACAAGTTACAAAATGCAAAAGGAGACTTCATTAAAATCGATAGAATGGATGAAAGTAGAGCAAAAAGTAAAGCATTATTTATACCTAAGGGTATAGAGTACTTTGGATGGAAAAGATTCAGGGAGTTGTTGAACAAATTAATTGGGAAGAAAACTCTTTCATTTGTTTAGCTCATGGATCTAAAACATGGAATCAAGTGGCTCAGGAAATAGCAAATAAACTGAAATGGGATAGATACTTGAAGATAACAGTCATTGATGATAATATGGCTTATTTTCAACCACAAAATGATTATGAATGGAACAGATTATGACAACCACAAAATGGAAATACGGTGACACTAGCATTGAAGTAAAAATATGGATCTCTGATGATGTAACAATAAATCATAGATTTCTATCACAGATGCAGAACTGGATCAAAGTCAAAGGTCTTCCAGTACAATTATGGTCCAAAGATTCTTTTGACAAAATTGGTGAGTTCATGGGAGGATTGGCAGAAGTTGATGCTGAAACAATTCAAAAAAACCAAGGATACTGCAGATTAAGGGTAAAGTGCTTAGCTCAATACATTCCCGCAGCAATCAACATTTCTCTGTTAGGCATGGACTGGGTATTAGCTATTGAATGGGATTACGATTATCAGCCGGCGCAACGTGTCACCGTTAATTCTTACCGGAAAATACGACAACCGCTGGATAAAGGTAAAACAGCTCAACCTTATCCTCATCCTTCAATTTCAAATTTTGAAATGCCTGTCAGAGTCAACAACAATACCTCTCAAACGGCCAAAAATAAATGGCCACGAAGAAACCCCGTGGAAGAAGGACAACACTCTAAAGAGATATCTGCACCCAAAACAATTACTCAATTATTCAAAAGCTTTCAAAAAAAAGGTCAACATGGTTAATCGAAGAATGGTCAAGAAAAAACAACTACAGTCAAAGACTTTGTTAACCGTTATTTCAGAAATGCAAAATTGAAAGCAAAAGCTCCAGAGACAGTGGTTACTCAGAACTCATTAATTCCCAGCAATAGAAGCACTCATCTAGACAACATTAACATTCTCCCCTATGTGGAAATGGTATTAGAAATGCCTCAAAGATCTCAAACTCTTAATAGAGAGATTATGAGAATTAATGATATCCATAATACAGTGGACATGATCATGGAAGCAACAAGAAATATTGGGGCCAATTTTGGGGCTCATGAAAAACAAGCCAGAGCATTATACACAGACATTTGCAAAAAATTATCATCAGGGTCAACCAACCAATATCTCTAAAGCTAATACAGTGTAAGAGATAGTCAATATAGAAGATACAATTGAAAACTCTACTGAAGAAAAGAAAGGGGGTACTGAAATTTATGAGGATGCAGTGAATTTGGGAACAGATGGTTTGAATGGATATTAAAATTCTTATATGGAACATGCGAGGTTTAACATCTGTTGATAAAATGGATGGTCTTAAAGATCTTATCAAAAAACTGAAGACAAATGTGTGTATGCTACAAGAAACACATATGATGAGAATGAATGATTGGTGGGTGAAGAACATATGGGGCAATGAGCATCATCAATGGAGAGATATTCCATCTAAAGGACTATCAGGAGGTCTACTCACTATTTGGGATGACAATGTTTATGAATGTATAGATGAATTGGTTGGTCCCAATACCCTCTCTCAAAAACTCAAATGCAAGCAAGACAATTATGAATGGTGTGTTACCAATGTGTACTATCCTTGCACATATTGGGAAAGATGGGAATTTTGGGAAGAAATGGAAGACTTAACAGGCTGGGCCAGTGAGCATTGGTGCATAGGAGGAGACTTCAATGCAATCAGAAGAAGATGTGAAAGGAACAAACCTGAAAGTTCTAGAAGAAACGGTAGACTCTTTAATGAATACATGGAAGAACATGCATTAGTGGATCTCCCACTCAATGGGGGCTTATTCACATGGAGCAACATGCATCCTGATCCTTTACTTTGCAGATTGGATAGAGTGGCGGTATCTCAACAATTTGAAGGTAAATTCCCATTATTAACCCAAACGGTTTTGTCTAGAACTCTCTTTGATCACTCAACAATATTACTTACCACCTCAAATATACCCATTGAAAAACCTCTTTTTAGAGTGGAAAGTTTTTGGTTTTCCCACCCTGAATTTTTGCCCAATTTGACCATTTGGTGGAGTACACTCAAATTCACAGGATCTCCAAGCTTCATTCTAGCTAAAAAAATTCAAAACCTAAAAAAATTTCTCAAGAAGTGGAGCAGAGAAACCTATGGGCGGTAGGAAACTAAAAAACAAGAGCTGACAAGCCTCATCAATACACTGAACATGTTGGAAGAAACAAGAGTTCTACCTGTGCAACAATTCACAGAAAGAACTGAAATGAAAGCAAAACTCAAACAAATCAACATTGACAATGCTAGAAAATGGTTGACCAGAGCTAAGACTCAGCATTTTAAAGAGAGTGATGCAAATACTAAATACTTCCATACATTGGCCAATGGAAAGAGGAGAATAAATACAATTCAAAAGATGGTCATCAATGGGGAAGATGATTTTTGTCAAGCTAACATCAAAGAAGAAATATCAAATTACTTCTCAAATCTTTTTCAGGACAAGCATCCTGTCAGACCTCAAATGAATGCAGATTACTTCACTAAAATTACTCCAGAGGAAAGTACACAACTTGATAATCCAATAACTGAAGAAGAAGTTTGGGTTGTTATCAAGCAATTTAAGAACAACAAGTCACCTGGACCAGATGGACATAATATGGAATTCTATAAAGTTGCTTGGCCTGTCATCAAAAATAACTTCATGAATGTCATAAAGGAATTTGAAACTCAACAAAAGATTGATTGGAGGTTGATCTGCTCTTTCATCGGCTTAATTCCTAAAAAAGAACAAATAGGTTCTCCTCAATATTTAAAACCCATTAGCTTAATCAGTAGTGTCTACAAAGTAATCTCAAAGACACTTACGCAGAGATTTAAGAAAGTGCTACCAAAGTTAATATCTGAAAATCAAGGTGAATTCATTGAAGACAAGCAAATCCTGGATGGAATTTTAATTGCTGGAGAATTGATAGACTCTAGATTCAAGTCAAAAAAGCCTGGCATTCTTTGCAAACTAGATATTCAAAAGGCATTTGACAATGTAAGCTGGCATACAATAAGCATTGTTTTGCAAAGCTCAGGATTTGGAAACAAATAGATCAAGTGGATTGAGTGGTGTGTTACCACGACACAACATTCTCTCTTAATCAATGGCAGTTCCACTCCAAAGTTCAAGCCACAAAAAGGACTGAGACAAGGAGATCCATTATCTCCTTTTTTGTTTATACTAGTGGCATAAATCTTCTCCAAATTAATGAAGAATTCAGTTTAACTCAATATGATCTCAGGATTTTCCATCAATTCAATTCAAATTTCCCACCTCCAATTTGCAGGATGATACCCTTGTGTTTCTTGATGGCACTAAAGAAGAAGCTGAAAATCTCTTTATCCTTTTGCAGATATTTGAATCTATAACTGGCTTGAGTGTAAACTATAGCAAAAGTGCAATTATAAGCATTGGTGCAGATCATAAGGTTCAAGATATTGCTGAAATTTTGAAATGCAGAGTGGAGTCTCTTCCTTTAAAATACTTGGGCATGTCTATTGGAGCAAACTCTACATGTAGTGCCATTTGGGATTCAGTTATTGAAAAGTTTCAAAAGAAACTAGCTCCATGAAGAAGAAAATTCTTCACTAAAGCAGGTAGGGTATTGCTCATTAAAACCTGTCTATCCAGTCTTCCTATTTATTACATGTCTATCTTGCAGATGCCTGCAAGTGTAGAAAAGAAGCTAAACCAGATTATGAGGTATTTTCTATGGGGATCTTCAGCTGATAAAAGGAAAATTAATTGGATAGCATGGGATAGAATCAATTTTCCAAAGAAGAATGGAGGTTTGCGAATCAGAAACTTGAGACTTACAAACAAAGAATTACTCTCAAAATGGTCTTGGAGATTCTCAAAAGAAAAGAAGCAACTCTGGAGTAGAGTTATTCAAGAAAAAATGCATACAAAGTCAGACTCTTTATGGGTTAAAGATTCCTACAAAACACAGGGTAAAGGCATGTGGAAGAATATTAAAAATCAAAAGCACATAGTAGAACATATTACTACCCTGAAGATCAATAATGGTAAAGCAGTTAATTTTTGGTGGGATAAGTGGACAGGTGATCAAACACTGAAAGATAGATTCCCAAATATCTTCAAAGCTGGCGACAAAGAAAGATACTTCACTTCAAGAGATGGTGACTAATGGGACATGGAATCTCCAGCTAATAAGAAATCTCACACAGCAAGAAATCCAAGAGATGCTACAGCTATTTGCAGTCTTGGGTTCTCCACCAGCTCTTAATGATGTTGCAGAAGATAAGCTCATTTATAATGCTCCAGGAGGCTTTAAAGCCCAACTTTGCTATAACTGGTTAATTGAGCAGTTACCAGAATCAATGAATGCAGTTCCTTACTCCTGCATATGGGTGCAGTTTGTGCCACCAAAAATTCAATATTTCATGTGGGCAGCTGCTCAAAATGCCATTCCTACAGTTGATAACTTGCTCAGAAGAGGCTGTCAAATTAAAACTGCAACTTGTGCACTCTGCAACTCTCATCCAGAATCAGTAGATCATTTACTATTGCATTTTAAGTATTCTCATAAAGTTTGGTCATATTTCATCAATGGTTATAATATTAGATGGGTTCAAGGAGGCACAATAACCATGCAATTGCAATCCTGGAAGTGTAGAAGAGGGAGAAATAGGGGAAGAAATATATGGCCTTTGATCATATTCGGAGTTTGTTGGGCTCTCTGGAACGAAAGAAACGGAAGAGTTATGGCTCATAAAAGACCTAAAGGAGAAGAAGAAACCATAAAGGAGATTAAAAACCTTATCTATATTTGCGGTCCGGCTACGATGGGAATGGGGCGCATAGTTGGAATATGCGTCCCCACTTCTCTCTACGACACATCATGTCCATAAGAGACTCCAACAACTAATTTAGTCTTGCAAAACTAATCATTAACTACTTATTTTTCGCTTACTGTTATACCCTTGACTCCCTAAACTCAAGTATTTCTGTTTATATTCTTTCCACTTTTTTCTCACTGTTTTCGTTATTTTGGTAACAAATTCTTATACGGATGGAAACTACATATTTTCTCGCTGTATATGTATAGAACATAAATAAATAAGATGGTTCAACATCTTTTTACTTCATCGTTCACAGTAAAATCAATACGTATAACCGATCCAAATAGTCGAAGGTAGAAAAATATTTGCAACTAGTTATAATCGATCCATGTCTGTGTCCATCACTAAATTTAATTCTTTTTTTTCCTCAAAAATAATGGAGTTCTGATGATCAAATGGTAAGCTAAAATAAGGGAACGACACTTATAAAAAAAAATCCCGATGATGGAAGAATAAATAAAAGTGAGCATGGTATAATTTGGTTTAGTAAACTCTGAATTCATTCATTCGTCAGGAGAAAATAAATCCAAAAAATCTTAGAAGAATCGGAAAAAAGATGGAAGCAAATCAGCCTGGAGCATAAGAGAAGACATATTCACTTATTCAGTTACTTCTTGCAATTTAGGTAATTAGGGGTCATATAGTAATTGATAGAAAAGTAATTAAGTTTTAATTTTCAAAACCGTTTTGGATACCTGAAACTCGTTGGGTATATGTCGTGTTGTACAGAGAAGTGGGGACGCATACTCCAAGTATGCGCCCCGTTCCCATCGTAGCCGGTCCCCTATATTTGGGGAGGTCATCAAAAATGGTTTGGTGCTTTAACTTTCAGAGAATTGATAACACATTGGAAAGTAGTGATAGACTCCAGATAACAATATTTGTAAGATTGTTTTGATTTAGTGCTACGGGCCTCACCTATTGTAATCATTAAAATGGGGGCATTGTGCCTTATTATATTTTCTTTTATAAATCAACCTTTTAAGTCAAAAAAAAAAAACACTGTAATTTTTTTTTGAAGCATCCAGGCATACAATGCACATTTTAAAACCATAAAACGAATAATACTCTTCTATTATAGAAGAGTCAATCAAAATCAACAGAGAGATTAAATTATCTAAGTTAATGAGCAGCGGATTGATATCTAGCTTAGCTAATATCTTGAACTTTGATGTTGCTTTAATCTGTTCAAGTGCAAAGAACCTTTGTTCCATGGATCTGATGTTTGAAATTATGGATGATATACACTAGATTTCTTGTTGCTTCTTTTCATCTCGAGGATGGACGATACGATTGAAGAATTAGAAAAAGAAAACTAAAAACCTATTGGTGGGTTTGGATGAAGAATTTTAAAGGTGGAATTTATGGGTCTAGGGGATTTGATAGAATTACGTTTCCCTTTGTATGTTTGGTTGCCCGAATCCTTGGAATCACGTTTCCTACGGGATTCAGTTTTCCAGCAAATCCTCATATGGAGTCCGACACCTCCCCCCTAAAATTTGCTGGTAAACTTATCAAGGGATTTATGGCCCCACTTTTTTTTAACTTTAAATCCCATATATATGCAATTTTAAGATTTGAGGGTAATGTCAAACGGTACAAAGACTTTAATATAAGAAAACTCTATAAATCCTAGGAATTTTAATTGAGTTACCAAATAGACAAGGAATTTACATGAATTCTAGAATTTGTAATCCCATAGGATTATAAATTCCTGGAAACGGTGAATTCTGCAAACAAACCGACCATATATATTTCTTGTTTTTGGAGACAAAAAAGAAAAGAACACGTTGGCAGAAAAACAAAAGTTTCCTAATATTGACCGTGGGATCTGAGTAGTAAACATTATTATTAATTGGCTTAATTCGGGATATAAACCATGATAAAAGAAATCAAAAAAATATTGCTAATAAAGATTCTCATTAATTGCCATAATTAAGTCTAAATATAAGGAAGTAAATTAAGAAATATATTCTCTATATTATCTTCACTACATTTTAGATTATAAATACGGTAAAGGTATTGACAATTCTCCCCATCATCATCAACAGGGTTCTTTAGGTACACTAATGGCTGCAGTTCTGGGCGTAGGCTGGTTATGGGCACTAGTTATCAGTTTGATTTTTAGTTATCATGTAGTAATACTAGTGGATGGACGTGTGTCCATGCCCATTAGCTTATCCGAAGAGGAGGACTTGCATTTTGAAGCACAGCTCAAGAATCTAAACAAACCTCCGACAAAAACAATATATGTCAGTGTTATGTTTTTGAAAGATATCATAGCTGCAATTCTTTATCAAAATATTTTGAATTTTTGAATGCATGCACAAATGAAAAATATAATGTATTGACAGACTATATTGTTTGTTTTCCTTTTTCTTTTTCTTTTGTATATTAAGGCTGACTGGGGCGATATCTATGATTGTATTGAATTCCACAAACAACATGCTTTCGATCATCCTCTGATAAAAAGGCATAAAACTCCGGTGAGATATCTAAAAACAATCTTTTTATTTTATCTTTTTTCTCCTTGTTTTTTGAAGCATATTTTTTTCCCCAGTTTTCTTTTATTATTATTTTCTTTTTTATAAAATGCTTAGATAAACAGTGAATGAATCATTGCACACTCTAATTTGATTGTTGATGATTTTTTTATTTATTCATAAAATGTTTAGATAAGCGGTGATACATTGCACACGATGTTGAAGAAATCATTGCCTAGCCCAATTAATGGGTGCCCGAAAGGAACAGTCCCCATTCGTAGGACAACTAAAGAAGATTTAATAAGAGCCAAGACGATATCTCTATTAGCATCGGACGCCCGTCGTGATATACAATACGTATGTATCTCTATTTTATCATTTTTTATGTTAAAATTTCTATTTTTATCTCTACGTAGCGACAATAAAAAGGACTACTTGTTATCAGTGGTCACAACGACAATAAAAATGTACTACTTGTTAGTGTCAAATGGGCTATACCTCCAATGTTATTTCGTTTCACACCCTATGTTGTTCAAGGCATAAGGCGCCCGCGACAGCGAGGATAAAATTCTGAGCCGTAGTGAGGCACCGGAAAAACGCAGCGTGTTACTATAATAATCACATAAATATTTACCATGTAAATTATATAATAGCATATCAAATTAATTAACAAAAATAACTAAGTTATTCTATCAATAGTATCACGTAATATTGTTAGCTGTCATGATATGTAAAAAAAAATATGTATAATCGTGATAAATATGTATATATAATAATTGATTTAATCATAATTGAAAAATATATTATTTTTGATTAAAAAATATTAAATGTTAAAAAATATTATAATAAATTATTTTCTTTAACAAATTGAATTGAATTTTATTTTTATTTTCTTTAAATTATCAAGAAAGAGACAAAAGAGAAATAACCTATAGATAATCTTAAACCATCATTCTTTTCTCTCCTCTTTGAGAGTATATTTATAAAATAATTAATTATATTTTAAGAATGTCAGTAACTTTTAAAGAGATTATTAGGGAAAATTTATTATAGAATTGATAATACACCAGGATCACTTACCAATTTATGAATACGCAAAAATACATAATCAATCCTATGTGTCATTCTTTAATTAAAAAATGACAAACTAATTTTTTTTTTATGAAATTATCAATAAATCAGAGAGCAGGTATGTCTCTTGTAAAAGGAGGCCAAATGTTCAATGGAGGCGGGGGACTAGTTAGCGTTTGGAATCCCAAAGTAGTGGAAGACCAATTCAGCTCCGCAGAAATCTCCCTTAAAGCAGGGCCAGGTGACCAGGCCAATGAAATCAAATTTGGATGGATGGTATGTTGGGGGAGCCATAACGTGCTATTATCTTGTCTTCTTTTTCTTAGACAATGTTTGCTTTACATAACTTGAACTGATTAATTGGAGTTCACTGTTATCAGGTAAATCCACAGTTATACGGTGACAATTTGACTCATGGTTTTGCATATTGGACAGTAAGTATATATCAAAAAAAAAAAAAAAAAAAAAAAAAAAGTTGGCAATTTGAAAGTAGGATTATATATTGATATTGGTACATACAGGCTGACGGTGGTCACAAGACAGGATGCTATAATCTTCTTTGCCCTGGTTATGTTCAAGTTGACACACGTCTTACTCCTGACCTACCTTACCAAAATGTATCCACAGTTGGTTCCGCCATATTTGCACCAAGAGTGGAGATATCTCTCGTATGTACTTCATAGAACTTACCTTTACCCTAATAGTCAGCTAGCTCATGAGCACATCAATTATGAGCCGCACACTAAGTTAAAAAAAATGTTATTGTGAAAGTTTCTCCTGTCCTTTATTATAGGAACCAGAGACCGGGAGATGGTGGTTGATTCTGGAAGATGAAATTAAAATGGGATACTGGCCCGGTGAGTTATTTCCACTTTTAAAGTCAGGTGCTGATTCAATATATTGGGGAGGTCGTGTAAAGTCGGGTAAAGATGGAAACGTTCCTCCCATGTGTAGTGGTCAATTTCCAGGGACAAATCCTGACACTTCTGGTTCTTTCTGGGAACTTAAATATAAAGACAAGGATAATCAGGTCTTAAAACCTGACAATCTTGAATCCACAAATGATTGTAAGCAGCTTTACGCTACAAATTATTATGTGAATGTCAATACGATACTCTATGGAGGAACCGGAGGTGACGCTAGCTTTTGTTAATCATAGTGAGAAAGTTCAAACTAAACATATTTTATTTGTTTTCTTTCATAAATTAATTATCAGATGTTGTACATCCATCCGAGGTGGAAATTATAATTTTTCTTTTTTGAAGCATGCATTTTATTAATAAGATTAGGTTACAATTTGACGTGGATATGTGGTATCCACATAGTGATGGAAAATATTTTGACTAATAAAAAATCGGATTTCCTGGTCCCAAATTTTGGTCGAAAAATTTCTCATTTGATTTTCATCTGTCGCATGATTGTCCAAACCATCCGCTCTTGATTTCCTTTTCTGTAGTTGTGTTGGATAGTAGCCTGCTTAATATGTCGAATCTTATTCCTTATTTTTTCCAATTATCCCTAAGATATGCCAAGGGGGAGTAGTAGGGGATGTGATGAAGAGCATAAGATTCTCTGAATCCATCTCAAATAGAACTTTTGGCCATTGTCTTTTTGTTGTTGTTCTTGATGCCAAAAGCAGAGCCCAAGTTTCTGAAATTAAGGCAGTCGTAATTCCTAGAGACTGACTTGTCTCTTCGGGGACATCCGTTAAAATTGGAACAATACAGAGAAGATTAGCATGGCACCTGCGCAAGGATGACACGCACAAATCGAGAAATGTTCCAAATTTTTTCTTTTAAAAAAATAAAAAATCCTAGAGAATGAGCTTAAGCCATAACAGTTCACGCTTCAGAATCCCTGCAAATGAAACCAGCACCTATGAAACATGGTGACCCCTGACCTCCCCATCTGTGTTAATATTAATCCAATTCGTATTTGGTGTGGACCATCTTACCGATTTTGTTGGGATTTTTTTGTCAATTTTTGAGTGGTTAAGTACCGGTGAGTCTCCTGGTAGCACTGGAGGTAAGGATTTTATTACCATGAAATATTCGTGTTGTTGTATTTGAGACCAAGCTAGGATTTAATATGATGTTGTTTTTTTATGGCGGTATATTAGTTCATTCTTAGCTGGCCATAAGGTCCAGAATAGAAAACAGACAGAAGATATGACAGATCTTGGTGTTGATTGTTGTAGAGGTTGGGAGATATTTATAGTTGGAGTTTGGTGTGTTTGAGATCTGAGTGAGTAAGGTAATCCAAGATGTAGCCATAATTGGGCAGTGAATCAGTAGGTGAGTCACCGATTCCTGATTAGCATTGATTATGGGAAAAATGTCGGAGTTGGTCAGATAGATGTAATGTAGGAGAGAGAAGGTTGGTATACCTTCGTGGAGACTGAAACTTATCTATCACTCGAAAGTTTATTTTATTCTATCTTCTAATGAGATTAAGTCGTATAGCTGTATAGAATTTTGTGTTTACACACATTTGACTTTTCGAGCCGAGTTTATATCGTATATCTATTTCTCAAAATACAAGTTGGAAGCTTTCATATGCTTTAGCTAAGTTCATCGTATTCTTGACGAGTCTAGTTGGAAACAATTTATTTTTGGAAACTAGATATTAAGTCAAAAGATGATCATGTGAAAATTACCTTGAACATCTTACATGGTTTGTGTGAGATAGTTATTTGATTTGAACTCGAGAAGTTTTATAATGATCATTCAATCACTTGAAAATTACTTGAGATTACTATTGTCGTCTTCCAAGGATGTTTAAATGATTGAAAGAAGAGTTTAGAACGATTAACCAAATATGGATACATCACGGTATGTATGCCATGGATGCAATTTGTATTATGGATGTTCAGGTTATGCGTACGAGTTTTTCTGAGACATGTCAGGAACTCTTGTATGCGTACATAGTATGCAAACGAGTTATTTTACCTGACAAGTCTGGAACACTTGTATGCGTACATAATATGCGAACGGTTCACCTGAGATAGGTCCGAAACTCTTTTTACGTGTACCCTGTATGTGAACAAGGTTACCTGAGTTGATCCGGAACGGTTGTATACGAACCCGGTTTGTGTACGACTGGTCTAGGACAAGTTCCAGAGCTGTTGTTTGCATACTTTGCGAACACAGTGGTTAAGTTCTGAAATTGAAAATTTGTGATTCTCATACTCATGAACTAAAATATTAATTATATAAGGGATGCAAATCATCTTTGCCAACCGTGGATTTAATGTTCATGAATTGATTCTTGTATAATTACGAATCAATATGATTTCGATTCAATTTGTTCATGATTATTTCTATGAGATATTAAACAAGTTAAACAACTTTATTGAAGCAAATTTAGATTCATTTGATTATCTATCGTAACTGATTGATCATCATATTTGTTCTAGAAGTGTTAAATGAATATGGCTAAGTGGAAAGTGTTCATATGGCTAACTTCGGTTGACTATTATTGAGCCAATTTGGTATACACATTTAGGTACCATCTATTATTGACCCATATCTAAATGAAAGTGCATTTCATTTGCAAGCTAAGAATACCATCTAACGATGGAAATTGATTGCTTTATTTTCAAACAGACTTAGCTAGAATCTTAAATTAGGGTTTCATCTAACGGTGGACAATTATTGCTTTGTTACTAAGATATCTTAGCTTTGATTGTAAGAAACCATGATTTGAAAGACTAGGGAGAAATCTAGCAACTAGGAAAACTAATCCCCTCACTTTTGTGTGTACTAGTTGTATACTAGAGTCGATTCTCCTTTGACCCATGTTTTCCCTTTTCTTTGAAAACCATTTATAGGGTTAACGACTGAAAGACTTCTTTTGGGATTCGTGAAGTCAGTCCAACTATTAAAATTCATAGTTGTGTCTCCTGACCTTACGTTTACTATCGTTTCTGAGTTTAATCTTCTCTAAGATTTCTCGAGATTTATCTCTGTAGGTAAGATACAATAAATCATAAAGTTTTTCGTCTCATAATTTATGGTTCCTGAAAAAGCGGGGGGTCTAACAACCACACCCAATATTTCGTTTGGAAATCTAAATAGACAAACTTCAATATACTTCCAAGAGAATCAACTAGACAGTTAGACTCAATCTATATAAAAGTATATCAAAGAGTTTATATCTCTATCTCTCAATTCAATCTGCAATCAGCAAATAGGAATTTGTGAGCCCGATTGAATATAAGAGAAATAACTTGAACGGTACCAAACACCAATGTTTAAGGATCAATCAATTTCAATCAACAACAAAAAGTTAGATTTCCCAATTGATCGATTCAACGCACAACCTGTGATATTTCAATTATATAACATAATATAATGCAGAAAATAAATAACACAGACACCAGAATTTTGTTAACGAGGAAAATCGCAAATACAGAAAAACCCCGGGACCTAGTCCAGATTTGAACACCACACTGTATTAATTAAGCCGCTACAGACACTAGCCTACTAACAATGAACATCGTATTGGACTGTAGTTGAACCCTAATCAATCTGTCACTGTTTCAAGGTATAGTTGTGCTCCTTATGTCTTTGATCCCAGCAGGATACTACGGACTTGATTCCCTTAGATGATCTTACCCACAACTAAGAGTTGCTACGACCCAAAGTCGAAGACTTTAATAAACAAATCTATCTCACACAGAAAAGTCTACCGATATGAATAAATCTTTCTCCCACATAAATACCCAAAGTTTTTGTTTCGTATTTTGATAAATCAAGGTGAACAAGAACCAATTTTTAATATGTACTTACAACATCGAGTGCATCCTAAATTAACAATCACCTCACAATAACCTAACGATATGGTAGTCGAACAGATTACTGAAGAATCACAAACGATGAGACGAAGATGTTTGTGATTACTTTTTATCTTGCCTATCGGAGATAAATCTTGAGAAAATCTTAGAGAAGATAATACTCAAACAATAGAATCGGGCAAGATCAAAACACGCAACTACAAGAGAAAATAGTTGGGTCTGGCATCACAATCCCAATAAAGTCTTTAAGTCGCTAACCAACAGGGTTTTGGAGAAAACCTGAGGTTAAAGGAGAATCGACTCTAGCTTACGCAACTAGTAACACACAGAGGTGTGGGGTTTAGTTTTCCCAGTTGCTAGAGTTCTCCTATATATAGTTTTCAAATTAGGGTTTGCAATCTAAGTTACCTTGGTAACCAAGCATTCTATATTCATTAGATGAAAACCTGATTCAACTCAAGCTAATATCTTTCAACCGTTAGATCGAATCTTAGTTTGTTTTATACAAATAAAATGCACTTTTCATTTAGGTTTGAGTAACCGTACCTAAACATGTACACCGGGTTGGCTCATGCGTAGTTAACCGAGGTTAGCTATATGAACACTTCCATATCAACCTTATTCATCTTAATCACAACTAGTTCAAATGACTTAAATGAAACTAGTTATAGAGATGTTCAATTGTTATATTCTCATAGAAGTATACAAGAACACAATTGAAGCAAAATCGGTTTGATTCACTTGAATTAATTCATGAACATTATAGCTACGGTTTGAAAAGATTGCATTCATTATTATATAAATGTATTAGTTCATGAGCAAGCCGATTTTAGAACATGATTCACTTAGGTATGCAAATGTGTACGCATACCTTAGTGACCGGATTGAGTTTGGGTTCGCCGGTATGCGAACATCTACGCATACCTTAATTACTTCCAAACTCCAGCAGAAATTCTCGGGCTTATACCTTAAGCAAGTACGCGTACCGATATGTGTACTTAAGTACCCGGACTTTCACAAACCAATATGTACGCATATGGGTATGCATACTATGGTTCCCGGACATGGATTACATATATGCAAGTACACATACTATGTGCAAATCCAAATGTTCTAAACTCTATTTCAATCATTGAAACTATCTTAAAGTATGACAATAGACGTTTTCACACATTATTAGCATCAAAACATTTTTCAAGTTATTGAAATTATCATAACGAAACATTCCAAGTCTACACCAAATGATTGTATCACAAAAACCATGTAAGATGTTATTCGGCAATTTTCACATGATCATATTTTGACTTTCGTCAAGAATATAAGATGAACTTGGTTGAAGAGAAAGCTTACCAAAACATATTTCGAGAAATATGTAAGCTAGTTAAACTCAGCTCTAAATCTCAAATGTGTATAAAAGAAAACTATATCGTAATACGACTTTTGTCTCAATATGGAAGATAGAGTAGAAATAAACTTTCCAAGTGATATATGAGTTTTCGTCTCGACATACCTTTTGTTAATGAAGTTCCACAAGCTCTTCTTAGTAGTTCTTCGTCTTGAATGATGAAAGCCGTGGAGTATAATGCTCAACTACACATTCTATCCTAGGCCGAGATCACATCACTATAAGTAGACTAGAAATCAAGAATTATAGTTTTGATCACTAATATTGACAAATAAGCTTGAGATAGCAACGCTTGCTAAAATTATTCCAAGTGCGTGACTTATTACAAGTTAGAGGCGCGGGTATACCGAGGAACTAGGTGAACTATAGGTTTAGTTGCTTGGTCTCAACTAAACGAAGTTGGTTTAGATTTTGTATAACGGCTTAATTCTGAGAGTATTCAATTCTGGACAAGGTCCAGGGGTTTTTCTGCATTTGCGGTTTCCTCGTTAAAAAAATCTTGTTGTTTACTTTTACTTCCGCAATTATAATTGTTCTTATTATAATTTGAAGTAAATTACACTAACGTTAATTCCTTATTACTTGATAACAATCCTATAGTGTTTGGTTAGGTCCAAACCTATTATCAAGTAATCATACTTTGTTGTTGTATTATCTCGTTCTCGTATCCATAGATGATCACACAAAGTGTGAATACCGATTTGTTGTATTGTCTCGATTCAGTCCATAGACAATCATTTTCGGAGAAAGGACTTATAGGTGGAAAAGTTTTAGATTGGGGTATATTTGGGTACCCTCGTCTTTTCAACATGCAATGAAAATATTTCAACAAACCTAATGTGGAACCGGGGCCTTTGGATTATCTTGGATGCAGGAGGTCGCAAGTCGAGTCCAAGTCACTTAACTCTTGAAGTTTTTTTCTCTTGAAGTTTTGAAATAAATAAAAAAGCATCTGACGAGTCCCATCGTGGCTGGGCATTGAAATTAACAGTCACTAGTGGGTCTAGCATCATCAAATATGTTAACTCAGAACCATAAATCATTCTAGAGAAAGCTCACTATGCGGATGTTCAATTTGGAGAATGGAAAGGAAAATTAGATTGTTTAGTGATGCTCATGGATGATAGCACAACAAGGATGAAAACATGTGCCAGGCACATGGCCTTGACGGTTGTGACTTGGTTAAAAGTTACTGGTGATAAAATAAATAACGCAGGAGGGTGACATCGAACCCCTTGTGGAACAGGGGTTTCAAGATTGGATTGGACACATGAGGTCAAAAGGTCGATTCCAAGGCACTTGAAACCTTAATTATTATTTTTTGTTCCTTAGTTTTGAAATAAATGAAAAAGCATCTGACGAGTCGAAATGATAATTTAGTCGTGAATCTCAAGATTCTCAACCATTGTGGCTGGGCAGATGACTAATTAGGATTTTAACTCAAAACCATAAACCAGTCGTGAGAAAGTTCGCAATGCAGGTGTTCAAGTTAGAGAATGGAAAGGAAAACCAGAATTTTTAGTGATGCTCATAGATGATAGCGCAGCAAGGATGGAAACATGTACCAGTCACATGGCCTTGATGGTTATGAGTTGGTTACACGGAGTTGGTCTTTTCTTTTTGATTTTTAATGCTAGGAACTACATCTATGGATTTAGGAAAGAAGCTAGGCAAGTTGGCATGGTTGGACAACTGCCTTATAAATAAAATATGTAACTGCTAGTCAGTTATTTTTCATATAGTTTTTGTGAGGCTATAAAATCCTGATCTTGTGAAGGTTTGGGTGTTCGGAACAAAGAGAATTTGTGTAAAATTAAGTGTGCAGTAATAATAAGGCTTTGGAAAAGATTAAAGCTAAGTTATGTTAGTGTATTTATCCATTTGTTTGATTTATTGTTTTGTGCATCAAGTGGAGTGTCTGTATTGATTTGTTGGTTTGAATCATTGTGAGCAGAATTAACTTCTGTTTAATATGGATTGAACAGAGTTTTAGTAAAGAAGGATTGAGATTATTTAAGTGTGGCTGAGACTGTGCTACAGAGCATACTGTCATTATCAAGGTTCGCTGTCGCATTTAGATAATTTGAACGTGTTACGTCAACCAACGTTTTAGGATTATATCGAGTCAACGTGTTATAATACAAAGTAATGCATTGAGAATGTGTTGATGGTGGATTTTAAACAAAGGTCAAAACCGTAAAATCATGATACTGCATGTTTCTGATACAGCTTCGGGCATGTGACGATTCATATTTTTACGAAGCCATGATGAATATGTTTCCTGAAAGGCCTCCACTAGCTGAGCGTTCGGTGCCACGCATTTCATCATGCCCTCTACGTAGAATAACATAATTGGGCGGTTCTCCGTAAGATTGAGAGCAATAACGCCTTCAGGACGTCGGTGACACTCACTGTTCCCTGACTACATGAGAGAGACCCCCCTATACATAGAAGAATGATGGGCAGTTCTCCGTAATATTGAGAGCAATAATGCCTTCAGGACGTCGGTGACACTCACTGTTCCTTGTCTGTGTAGAGAGACCGTGTATAGATCCAGGCGGTTCTCCATAAGATTGAGAGCAAAAACGCCTCCAGGATACCAGCCGTCTCCTGACTATGCACCTTTCGGAATGGGTATGACGCTTTAATTGGCTAATATCCCTCTACAATAGATTAGTTCTACGTGACATTCACCACTGAATTCCTAGAAGATAATCTATTTTATCTAATTACTCTGATTTCATGATCGAATCCACGGCTGATCTCATGGAATGGTAATAGATAATTTCGTCACTCCGATTTCATGATCGAATCCACGGTTGATCTCATGGAATGGTAATGGCTACTTTCATTACTCCGGTTTCATGATCGAATCCACGGCTGATCTCATGGAATGGTAATGGCTACATTCATTACTCCAATTTCATGATCGAATCCACGACCGATCTCATGGAATGGTAATAGATAATTTCATTACTCTGATTTCATGATCGAATCCACGGCTGATCTCATGGAATAGTAATGGCTACTTTCATTACTCCGATTTCACGGTCGAATCCACGGCTGATCTCATGGAATGGTAATGACTATTTTTTTACTCCGATTCTATGGTCGAATCCACGATCCCATAGGATGGTGATGCTCATTTTTGTTATTCCGAATCCATGGTCGAATCCACGGCTGATCTCATGGAATGGTAATGACTATTTTGAAACAAACTGGCTTGAGTCTTGGGTGGAAAAATAATTTCCGTGCACTTTCCGTAATAATTTCTCTTCGTATTGTTCCATTGTAGTTGTTTGGAAGGTGAAAGTAGCGTGGGAGAGTCTTCATTATGATGTCACTTGAGAAAAGTTCCATTGCATCCGAAAGATGTTGGCAATTCCAAGCCAAACGTAGATGATGAGTTCTTCACGACATCTGCCACGGTTAAGAGAAATCACCCCAAGTATGTGTCGATTCTTCTGACTGATTCGGAAAGTGGGAGAAGACCGGTCGGTTCGGCCAGGAGTCGTAATAAGGTTTTGCCTTCAAAGGAAAGAATATCATGCCTCTCCTATTGACTTTAAAATCTCTGTGAGTCCGTTGCGTCCTTTCGAGAAACGGATGCGGTTTATGATGAGCCAGGAGCATGTAAAAACCAATTTTACCAAGGCGCAGATCGTTGGTGCTGTTGCGGCGGCTCGCAAAGTGCTCCGATTAGGAAAGATATTCCAGGCCTAGTTGCTTTTGTTTCCAGATGGTGTCCGGACACCCACACGGCCGTATGCAGGTGGGGTGAAATGACCATCTCCTTGGAGAGCGTGGCTGTGTTGCTAAATCTTCCCGTAATTGGAAACCTCGACGTTAGGTTGTCTGCAGATGAAGAAGAAATGCGCGACGCCCTGGTTGCGAAGTCAAATAGATTCGTTCGGAAAGAAAACGAGACGAAGTGCTTCTATGACTGGTGGGTGTCTCAGTGGTTTCCCAACGAGTTGGAGTCGAACCAGAAGAATAGCATACTTCATGTCGCGGCGTTCTTGGCTCTTTGGTTATCCAGAGATATTTTTGATGACGGCTCCGGTAAGAAGGAGATAAGGCATGAACTTATCAAGTTTGCTATAAAACTGGCAAAAGGCGACGTTCTCCCTATTGGCGGTTTGTTTCTTGGTTCTCTTCCCGCATACTTGGATCAGCTGGTCTCGGATATGTGTGCTTCAAACGGCTATATGAAAGTGGATTCGTACATTCAAGCCGCCTTTCTTCAGGCGTGGATGTGGGAGCACTTCGAGAAGTACGCCCCAAAACCGTTGGATGTACTTCCCGAGTCTTGGGGTGGCTCCAGGATACTGCGCTGGTTGAATAAGGCGTCCAAAGATTGGCTCGAACCTGGTTGGATTTCTTGACAACTCGTACATGGTTAATTTTCGTCCATGGGCTCCGGTGCATGCGTCTATAACTCAGATCAAGTACCTTTGCTCATGTTAGAACATGTCTTTGTCTTCTGATAAAGAGGATATGAGCGTTGGAGAGATGGTGTTCATGCGAAGCTGCACGCTGTGTCATGTACCGTCTTGCAAAGAGATCTCTTACAATATTGATAGGGCGACTCGGCATATGGGTTTTGACCAAGGGGTCCCACTCGTTTGTCAGTCGGTTGTTCCAGGAATCCCGTTGTCCACTGTTCTCGATGCTAGTGCTCTTGTGTCGGGTCAAAGTCTCCTTTTCGCTTTATGGAACGAAATCCATCAACAACCTCCAAATATAACATATTATGGCATGATGAGTTTCTTGCTATCCATGGATTCGTGAATGATGTGGTAGAAAATCGTCGCGGTAAGCCTTCTCCTGCGATTTTAGCGGAACATCCATTACTGAGGGATCCCAAGCGAAAATCCGTTAGCCCGAATGCAGATAGTCCCCAAGTGAAGGAGTGAAGATCTAAAAGTTGTGCTGGTGGTTTTCAGTCGGATCCGATGGCTCTCCCGACTTTTAGATCTTCCAATATGCGAGTACGTATAATTTTCTTCCTGATTCGGTCGGATTGTGTATATCTTTATCTCATTTCTGAGTGTCTGTTCTTGTGCCTTTCCTAGGGTCTTAGCAGCGTGAACGCCTTCACTAAACTTGCACGTAGTCAGAAAACTGCACCTCTTGAGACGGAAGGCAGCGATGCTGAGCCTACCCATGGAGAAGGGGAATCCGAGAAGGATAAAAGCTCAGAGTCCAGAGATGGCGAGAGTAGTTCTTCCGATAGCAGTGCTGAATCTTCCTATAGTCGGTCTGAAAGCGAATCAGTGAGTCTTCTCCATGCTCTTCTTCTTCCTTCCTTCCTCCTCTCCTTTTTTTTTTAAAAGAGTGTCTAAGCCATGATATCACAGAGCGAATCTGGTTCTGAATACGAACTTGAGATGGAAACTGGTGAAGACACGGCTTTGTCTCTAGCCGTGTCAGCCAAGCCTGGTGGCTTTAAAACAGAGGCCGGTCAAGATGGAAGCGTTGTTGTGACTCAGACAGAGGAGATTGCTCACGTGAATGTTGGCGCAATTGTTGTTAGGAATCCTTCGCCAGTTACTGATGCAGTCGCAGGCGCCACCTTTGTTCCTCCATACCTGGTTCCTTATCCGGATCACGTGTTGATTGGGGGATTTAGCGTGCCGGCTAAACATGAGGCGTTATATACCAAGATATGGGAAAGCTACGGTCATATTGCCACGACCAAGAAAATTACTAGCCGATACGCGCTGGTCAAGCGTGTGGAGGAAGCCGTGTCTTCGATTGACGACATGCGCAACGTGACTGGTCATACAGTTTCTAAGGACGTAATCTCGAGCTGGAGGTTCCACCGTGACATGTGCATAAAGTTCGAGTTCAATGCTCCTTGGTTCGTCGACGGTTTCTCCGAGGTTGAAAAGTTTCTGGCCCAAACAGTCGAAGGTCCTTCCGCAGACATGGTGAAGAAGCAGGAAGCGGAATTCAAAATATTGTGCAGGCAACTAAAGTTGAAAAGGTCGTCTCTCCAGAGCACGAGGGAGGCCTTTTCTAAGAGGAGCAAGTCGATGTTGGAAAACTTTCCTTGAATACATTTATGTCTTCTGAACTCCTTTATTATTTTTTTTTAAAGGCAAATGGAAGCGCCTGGTTTATGGTTTTGTTTTCTGGATTTTTTTTTTGGTTGATAGATAAATGTTACCTTGACGGTTTTGGATTATTCTTTTGGAATGAATCATTTAGGATTGAATTGTTTTTTTTTTTTTTTGGAAATGATGTTGTCTTGGTTGAAAGTGTTGCCGGCATCCCAGGAAAACCATGGAACCGTGTGTTTGGTAGATGACATGGGGTGGAACAGAACATGGTTATTGTGTTTTTTTATTCCCGTGAAAACTTGAAAAGGTAAACCACGCATTTTGTCTGGGTAGGACTTACTTGGTTTTTTAGGTCTCCTGATGAAAAAGGAAACTTTCCGGGTGTAAGACCAGGTTTTACGGGAAGTATCGTCGTGATTGTGGAAAGTCCCCGTCGTTCTTGAGTTGCACGATAACCGAGTCGTCAATTCTCGGGCGGATCGTTTGCTTCTATCCTCTAGGAAGTCCCCAGTCATCCCTTATCGTGTCATGACTGATAGTAGGGTCGCGTGGTAACTGAGTCGTCGATCCCTGAACGGGTCGCCTGCTTCTATCATCTTGATGTCCGGGTCGAAGAACGAGATCGATGGTCGAAAATTGACATTGTAACCGAAAGATCAACCTCCCACTGTGGTCGCCAATTGTTTGAGGGTGAAAATGGTTTCTGCTGATTTCGGTAATTTCGGGTGTACGGGTGAGAAACAATTTAAACCCTAAACATGTACCGCAAGGAGTACTTTAGATTCGAGAGATCAATCTGTACAAATCCGGCCCTAAACCAAGAAATGGCCGTTCCCGACTTGCTTCGGTCACAAAGTGGAGGAGAATGGGTTGGTTTTGGGGAGGGAAGCAAGGAAAGTGAAGAGACCAGAATAGTTGATTCTGGAAGAGTAGTTGTGTTACTACGACTTGTATCAGAAAAGTGGGAAGGTTAACAAATGGTAAGCTAGCAAGTATTTTCTGAGTGTTGTATATTCCACAATGAACTTGTTGTTCTGTGGAAATAGGTAAGACCTATTTATACAAGTCGAAGTGAAACGTACCCTGGTCTCATTAAGGAATGGAAAAATGGGTAAGTAAATGGGAGGAGGTGGTAATCATATGCATGGAATTTGATGTTCCATAAAATCGTTAACGCATGGAATTTATGTTCCATAAAAAAATTAACGTATGGAATTGATGTCCCATGAACGTTTCACTTTTAACTCCCTGTATTTACTAACCGCCTCACCCTTATGACACTTCCTTATGACGGGCGTAGTGTACGCCGCACGCTCGTAAACCGCCAAACCAATACCCAAAGAGGATCCCCGATTTGTGATATGTGTTGATGTCTCGAATGTTTTTGTGGAAAACATGTAGCATAGGGTTGTTGCCTGGCAAGTCGAGCTCGGGAGACTTGGTAGCTTGGTGACCTTCGACGGTCGAGATTTTATATCTTAAGAGGAAAGGTAGTCGTTGATCTTTGCACGCTTTCGTTCGTTGGTGGCTGCATAGGGAAGGCCACCATGGTGGCGCGACTAGGTTAGCATGCCATTGGCATGGCATGGTGGCGCAGCTAGGTTAGCATGCCATTGGCGTGGCATGGAAGCGCGGCTAGGTTGGCATGGCGTGGTTTGGCGTGGCCAAACTTAGGTTTTCGGGCTAAAGGTTACCATGCGTCGTCTGGTAACCTTTGAGGGCTAGGATTTGCTCGAGATTGAAGGGAGACCGTCGATTATCGCACGCCTTCGTTTTGGTAGCCGCGTAGGGAAGGCCAGCATGGTGGCGCGGCTAGGTGCGTTTGGCATGCGGGGCCAAGGGTTTGGTAAGCCGTTGGCACATGGGGCGACTAGCATAGATAGGTGCGGTTTGGCTTGACATGTGGGGCCAAGGGTTTGGCAAGCCGTTGTCACATGGGGCGGATAGCATGGATAGGTCCAAGGCAAGGTGTGGCTTGGATTGGCATGTGGGGCCAAGGGTTTGGCAAGCCGTTGGCACATGGTGCGGCAAGCATGGCTAGGTGCGGTTTGTCTTGGCATGTGGGGCCAAGAGTTTGGCAAGCCGTTGGCACATGGTGCGGCTAACATGGCTAGGTGCGGTTTGGCTTGGCATGTGGGGCCAATGGTTTGGCAAGCCGTTGGAACATGGTGCGGCTAGCATGGCTAGGTTCCAAGGCAAGGTGTGGCTTGGCTTGGCATGTGGGGCCAAGGGTTTGGCAAGCCGTTGGCACATGGTGCGGCTAGCATGGCTAGGTGCGGTTTGTCTTGGCATGTGGGGCCAAGGGTTTGGCAAGCCGTTGGCACATGGTGAGGCTAACATGGCTAGGTGCGGTTTGGCTTGGAATGTGGGGCCAAGGGTTTGGCAAGCCGTTGGCACATGGCTAGGTGCCAAAATATGACGGTAATGCAAGTGACGCACAATGATCACGTGTTACAGAGTTGCAGGTCAAGTAAGAGTTCCTCCGTAATGGTGCAATGTGAATCCATAATAGCGCAACGTAAGCTATAATAGCGCAACGCAAGCCATAATAGCGATATTCTGTATAGACCGTCAAGCACTAAGATAGTGGCACCCTGCAGGGCCAGTGAAGCGCAAGAGTGGCGCTACACTGTAAAGCACATTGTCTAAGTAATGAAGCTTATTGGCCGACACAATAAGGCTTCATTGAAGGTTTGGCAAGACATGGCCAAAGTGACAGAAGCAACATGCGATGTTGGCATCGATGCATATCCATGGAATTGAGTTGGCCCAAGCTCAAGGAGGATGCAAGAGTGAAGAATAGACTAAGAGTTGGTCTATGGCATATATTCAAGGTTGGCCAAAGCTTGAATAATGCAAACAAGTGGTAATGCAAGAGTTGCATTACTATTGTCAAGCTAATTGGCGAAGTGAAGCATATATGACGCATGCGTAACTAGAGTGAGCTTAAGGAGATGGCATCAATGTTTAAAGCTTAAGGAATGTCCGTGCATGAGTTTAGAATGATAAGCATGCAGGGCCAAGAGGGCTGAACGTTGGCGCAAGACGAGAATCCGATGGCACAGCAAGTGTGCAATACGGCTCAAGTGACGGTTATAAGTTGATTATTGGCTTCACAAGTGTGCCAAAGGTGCGAGACAAGTTATAAGGCTTATGAAATGAGTTCATAACCTTAGTAGAGTGTCCCTAACCATTCAAGACAAGTGTGGCTTCAATCGCATGACAACACAAAAGGTGGCAAGTTGAAAAGCGGATTGGCGGTTATGGAAACTACCGATGGGACACATGGTGTTCCATGCGTGTGCAAGTGTTGTGCACGGTTTTGGCTAGTGAGTTTGCTATATAAATAGTCCTAAGGAGTGGGAAAAATCGGGAGGCTTACATATGAGAGTTAGTCTCAAGTTTGAGAGAGTTAGGCATTCACCAAGAGGGTGAATGGCTCTGTTTTTGGTCCATGTGATGGACGAGTTTTGTAATCTTCCTTTAGTGCAATAAAATGGGTTTGTTGAAGTATATCTTTGTGTTCATTATGTTGCTGATGTTGTTTGAGAATTGTTCAAGTACATGGCAGAACCTCTTATGCTTATGGGGGCATGAAGAGTTAGAGAGAAAGAAGAAAAGACTTCCGTTGTGCAATGCCTTATGAGTGAAGGCAGATGCGTACTTTGATGCAAGTATGCAAGGCTGAATGATTTTGGGTGAAGATGATTCACTGAACCACAATCATTGCCGGTCATGTCCCATGAAAATTTTAGGCGATTAAATGGGCGTGTGACAGTGGTATCGTATTTGTGTTAGGGACACGATTCTTGATTTTTCTCTCTTTTACTCAAGTTAATGTCATTTGTTTGTCAAATTCAGAGGTGAATTGTTTGGGTTTCACTAGTATGGAGACTAGAAGAAGTTGATCTTGTGTGGAAAGATCAATTGGAATGAACTTGAAGCTTGAAGTAGCAGCAGGCCATGAAAGTTTATGACAAAGGTGTCAAAATTTCAGCCCAAAGTGTTAGGCGAACGCACAAGAATCATTGAAAAACGGGTTTTCAAGTGATTGCATGACAGAACTAAGGAGTATGCTGACTTATATGGTGCAAGTCAGGTGTTAAGGTCCATTTTTCTCACAAGTATGCAAAGATTATGCATTTGGAATGCATTCTTTCGTAGTGTTATCAGTAGCGAGTACATTACAAGTTGTAATGGGAATTTTAGGGGAAATTCCTGAATACAAAGAAGTTGATGGACTTTGCAGTGGCAAAGTAGATGAAGAACATGTCTATGTGATAGATTGAAGGTGTTTTCATCGTAGCCAGTTGATGGAATATTAAAGTTATCTCTCTCGAATGCATGTACCTTGGTGGTAATGCAAAGTCTGGTTGCGAACCAGCAATGTTTGTGGCAATGTGATGCCATAAAAGAAGAATTGGATGGCCAATTCTTATCTAGCATAAAGCTTATGGAAAGGCTGAAGAAATAAGCGCGAGTTAGGGAAAAACCGATACACCACGGTCTTGCGTTTGCAAAGAGTTCTTCGTTGATGCTAGATGAGCACAAGGAGTGTGCTTGCACCTGGTTTATGAGTGGGATCAGTATACTTGGACAAGGGTGTCCAAAGACCTGCATTTGATCGTAACCACAAGCGGATGTTCTTGTCGACTGCAAATCAACAATTGTTTCTACTAAAGTTGATTTTGTCAAAGGGGAATGACAAGAGTTACCAGATGTGCGTGGGCAGTAAAAATGAGTTCCAAGTTTGAAGAAGAATGCGACATTCTTGCTTCATGGAACGTAGGCAGTGGCGCCTCATTTGCAAGGATTGTGCCTTGTTAATATTGTTCAAGATAGTTTTCCGCGGAAGTCATTGAGTGATATGACTTTGCTGAGCTCTATGGTGATGCTCAGAATCACCAAGTAAAGTCTGTTCCAGTTGTGCAAAGGTGCACAAGTTTGTGTCAAGATTTGGGTGCTAATTGGCATAGCATGTATGCAACAGTAGCATGCGCCAAATGGGATTTGGGCATGGCCGAGAATGCATAATGCGTGAAGAAATGCAAGTTAGGCAAATTGTGGATGCGGGAAAGATAAGGACAAAGTAGTGGTGATGCATAATGATGGCATGTGGCCATTATTGAAGAAATCTTCATGAAAACTAAAAAAAAATGATAGCATCGGTCTAAAAGGAGTATTCAACTAATTGTCAATTATAGTGTGCTTCGTTATGGGAGTGGCATACGAACGTTTATAGTTGGAAGAGTGCATGTGGCAAAGTGAATTGCTACATTGGGGACAGTAGAGTCTTTGTCTTGCTTCCTTTGTTGCTTAGAAGCGAAGTTGAAGTCGGTATTGCAAGGCTTGTTAGGTCTTACAAGTTGTAATCGGTTAGCGCGAGTATTTGCTCAAGTTTGAGTATACTTTCAGTTTGGGTCGAGTGGACCTTGGTGTTGGAATGAAGTCTCCCTACGTAAGGTAGTAGTGAATGAGGGTATTTGAAGTGAAAGATCTTGCCTCTTTCGTTCAAAGTAAAGCTAGTTCGCGTGGAAGATGCTACACAGCATATTAAGCCAAAATATGCAATAGAAGACGCTGAAAGTGAAAGAAGCAAATAGAAGAGTTGGTGGCATAGTCGAGTTTGTTGTTGAGAGTTATGCGGAAGTGCGACGACATATGTCAGCGATAGCATGGAGTAACGCAACAAGAATGAAGATGTAAGTCCATAAAGTATATGAGTTAAGAGTAACTCATAGTTAGGAAGAACATGATGTTATTTTTCCGCCACATTAAAGCGTAGCACTTTGAAAGAGCAAGTGATGCTTAAAGTGCTGGTTTCAAAGGCGCGTGAAGAGGATGCCTGGTCTAAAAGACGGTCTGATGTCAGGGGTATCCTAAGTCGTGACTATACCAGAGTCATGCATTTCAATCATGATGTTGCGACAATGCAAGCAAAGAACAGCAAGGTGCAGGTTCTTTGGTATACAAATGGTGCAAAGCTAGGAGGCGTAATTTACAACATGATTTGGAAGCCAAATCTAAAGTAAGTTCTGTTGCATTGCTGAATACAACAAAGGCTATGGATTGTGGCGCATACCAGAGTGGTATGGAATCATAGCATGCATACCTTAAGGCATGGCATAATTTGGCGTAGGCGCATATGATTGAAGAATGAGGCCAAGTCTTGTATAAGTCCTGTTATGTTGCATGGTGCAACTAAAGTCGGAAAAGTGAAGTCATAAGACTATGGCAATGATCGGTGTGATCAGTTGTGAGGAATCATTACTTGTGTACACTTAGGCACAAATGATTCATGCGAAGTTCAAGCACAATTCGGGGAATTGGCAAGAAGAATTTCAAGTTGCATTTGGGTGTTGATATATGATTTGAGATGGAGTTGGAAGCGGTCGCGACGCAACAACAAAAGTTCAAGATCAGTAGGATCAATGGCAAGGCAAGTAAAGCTAAGTGATGGCATAAAGTACTAGGGAGAGAAGTTTTGGCAAGGTTAAAGGCCAAGAAAAGTTTGTTGATTTACGAGAAGGGCTCAAAAAGTGTACAAGGCACGAGAACAAGTATAACGAGTATACTTTGTTGCGTTCAACGAGGGCGTTGAACGGATTAGGTGGGGGAGGTCTATGACGGTACTGCAAGTGACGCACAATGATCACGCGTTACAGAGTTGCAGTTCAAGTAAGAGTTCCGCCGTAATGGTGCAATGTGAAGCCATAATAGCGCAATGTAAGCTATAATAGCGCAACGCAAGCCATAATAGCGATATTCTGTATAGACCTTCAAGCACTAAGATAGTGGCACCTGCGGGGGCCCAGTGAAGCGCAAGAGTGGCGCTACACTGTAAAGCACATTGGCTAAGTAATGAAGCTTATTGGCCGACACAATAAGGCTTCATTGAAGGTTTGGCAAGACATGGCCAAAGTGACATATGCAACATGCGATGTTGGCATCGATGCATATCCATGGAATTGAGTTGGCCCAAGCTCAAGGAGGATGCAAGAGTGAAGAATAGACTAAGAGTTGGTCTATGGCATATATTCAAGGTTGGCCAAAGCTTTAATAATGCAAACAACTGGTAATGCAAGAGTTGCATTACTATTGTCAAGCTAATTGGCGAAGTGAAGCATATATGACGCATGAGTAACTAGAGTGAGCTTAAGGAGATGGCATCAATGTTTAAAGCTTAAGGAATGTCCGTGCATGAGTTTAGAATGATAAGCATGCAGGGCCAAGAGGGCTGAACGTTGGCGCAAGACAGAATCCCGGTATGGCACAAACAAGTGTGCAATACGGCTCAAGTGACGGTTATAAGTTGATTATTGGCTTCACAAGTGTGCCAAAGGTACGAGACAAGTTAGAAGGCTTATGAAATGAGTTCATAACCTTAGTAGAGTGTCCCTAACCGTTCAAGACAAGTATGGATTCAATCTGCATGACAACACAAAAGGTGGCAGTTGGAAAAGCAAGCTGGCGGTTATGGAAACTACATGATGGGACACATGGCTGTTCCATACGTGTGCAAGTGTTGTGCACGGTTTTGGATAGTGAGTTTGCTGTATAAATAGTCCTAAGGAGTAGGAAAAATCAGGAGTCTTACATAGGAGAGTTAGTCTCAAGTTTGAGAGAGTTAGGCATTCACCAAGAGGGTGAATGGCCTGTTTTTGGTCCATGTGATGGACGAGTTTTGTAATCTTCCTTGAGTGCAATAAAATGGGTTTGTTGCGGTATATATTTGTGTTCATTATGTTGCTAATGTTGTGTAAGAATTGTTCAAGTACATGGCGGAACCTCTTATGCTTATGGGGGCATGAAGAGTTAGAGAGAAAGAAGAAAAGACTTCCATTTGTGCAATGCCTTATGAGTGAAGGCGGATGCGTACTTTGGTGCAAGTATGCAAGGCTGAATGATTTTGGGTGAAGATGATTCTTGAACCACAATCATTGCCGGTCATGTCCCATGAAAATTTTAGGCGATTAAATGGGCGTGTGACACAAAACAAGGTGTGGCTTGGCTTGCCATGTGGGGCCAAGGGTTTGGCAAGCCGTTGGCACATAGTGCGGCTAGCATGGTTAGGTGCGGTTTGGCTTGGCATGTGGGGCCAGGGGTTTGGTAAGCCGTTGGCATATGGGGGCGGATAGCATGGCTAGGTGCGGTTTGGCTTGGCATGTGGGGCCAAGGGTTTGTCATGGGCGCATGGCGTGGCTAGCTTGGCTAGGTGCGGTTTGGCTTGGCATGTGGGGCCAAGGGTTTGCCATGGGTGCATGGCGTGGCTAGCTTGGCTAGGTGTGGTTTGGCTTGGCATGTGGGGCCAAGGTTTGGCGTGACCAAGCTAGGTTCGTGACCAAGCTAGGGCTTTGGGCCAAAGGTCGTTTGGTAACCTCCGGCGGCTAGGATTTTCTCCTGGGATTGAAGGGTGACTGTTGATTGTCGCACGCCTTCTTTTTGGTAGCCGCGTAGGGAAGGCCAGGAAGGTGGCGCGGCTAGGTTGGCATGGGGCCATGGCAAGGTGCGTTTGGCATGGCGCGGTAGGTGTGGCTGGCCTGGTTTGCCATTGGCACAAGGGTGCGGCTAGCATGGTTGGTATGCCTTGGCGCGGTAGGTGTGGCTGGCATGGTTTGCCATTGGCACAGGGGTGTTGCTAGCATGGTTGGCATGCCTTGGCGCGGTAGGTGTGGCTGGCATGGTTTGCCATTGGCACAAGGGTGCGGCTAGCATGGTTGGCATGCCTTGGCGCGGTAGGTGTGGCTGGCATGGTTTTTCATTGGCATAGGGGTGCAGTTAGCATGGTTGGCATGCCTTGGCGCGGTAGGTGTGGCTGGCATGGTTTGCCATGCGGTGTGAGAATTAGGGTTTTGGCCTGTCGAAACCCTAATTAGCATTAAAAAAAGGTACCCTGGTTTTTCTTGCAGACAAATTAAAGGGTTCAATAAATGTGCTTGGCTTGGACATTATTACTCAAGTTCTGTGACGTCACTGTCTGACTAGAATTTTACGATTTTACTCCTAAGCTAAAAACCACCATCAACACAAGCACAATAAATACAAATAAACAAAATATTTAAAAATCAGAATATTTCCTAAAATAAATATTTACAAAAGGAACAAAATAAATAAAAAATAAAACTTGGATACTTACCGGCTTGGACGCAAATTTTATTTTCACTTTGAATCTCAAATATCCTGCACACCAAAAATAAAATATACCCAAAGAGTAAGATCTAATAAAAAAAAACAGCAGCAAATATTTACAAAACAAAACCTAAAACCTAACCTAAGAGCTTATCCAATGGTGGTTGTGTGTGCTTCCTAGGTGGCAACAAAAACAAGACATCCTCATTCCAATTTTTCCTTAAGTTTAGGGAGGAAAATTAATTCATCTCCAATGGTGTTGTTTGTGATTTTTGATGGATTAAATGTAAATTTTATTTTTAGTAATTTTTAGATTTTATTATAGCTAAAAATGGTTATTTAATACATAATATATTGAAATTAATTTAGGTAAGAAAAAGCTTACTAGGATAGGTTGACATTGATTTAAGAAATATTAAGCCATGTCACCTTCACATTGATTTAAGAAGTTGGGGTTGGAGAAGAATTTTAGGAAAAATGAATGTCTAACCTATGTGGACCTAGATATTTATTTTTACATACAATCCATCGGAGAAGCTCTAAAGGAAAGTCCGAGTCGTCGGCGCTAAAGACCGATGTAGTTTTAACAGTGGTAAGAAATGATTCGTTGCTCGGACTCTTTTTAAAGATTTGGTTTTTGATTATTGAAATAAAATACTAAGACAAACTAGTTAAAATTTGATTTTGTTTACCAAGAAGAGACTAGGGTTTTGGATTCCACTACTTCTAATGGTTGTGAATTTAATAATTAATTTCTCTAATTTATTTTCAAACTACACAATGCAATTTTGAACCCAATCTCATGCCTTGGAAAATTTATCATTAATGAAACATAAACTCGACTCAAGTCGATAATCTAAAGTCTAATTTTCCTTCGCTTATAAAAGGTCGATCGCCGAAACCGATCCAAAACAACTATTATGAAGCATATAAAGAAGAGAAAATTTTTAGACAATTAAAAACTTAATTAGGGAGTAATATTTAAAGAAAAATTAAAATACCAAAATTTACATGCTCAAAATAATTTCCTCATCAACCCTAGTGAAGAGGGTTAGGTCCCATTACAACAAAGAGAAAAATCCTAAACTTCTTGCTATGGTGAACTAACAAAATGAACCCCCCTTTCCACCTGTTTCCACCACCTTATATAGTTTTCAAGGGAAACCACTTTACTTTTCTATTTCCCATCACCACATCATCGCCCAATGAGAATGCGTCACATGTCGTGACAATACAAAATCCTCCAATAAGAATGTGTCATGCGTCAAATAATATAATTCTCGTGCAGTTACAATTTTCTTTAGTTGAGAATTATTTATTATTTAGTAACTCCAACAATAAATTAATTCCCATCAATAGATTTCTTACTTAACACTTATATTTTCTTCATTATAAATAAAATTATTTTAGACTAATTTATCGAAACGATTTCCATAAATAGTTTAAACAGAGCTTTTGGTTGGTAGCCTAGCAACAAACTGGGCTCCAACTCCTCTTTGAATAGAAACGCCTAATCTATGAAAAATAAAACTACCAAAACCACTACTAGCATCATTACTAACTAGACAATTCTTCAGACGCTTGAAAAAACATAAAGTGTCATCACCAAGCTCCCCTAAAGTAGAGAAGGCTAAAACACCCAGACCATAACCCAAAGAAGTACACTTGTCCAAATATTTAGTACGATTTCTTGAAACTGCATTAGAAATTGCCTTTCCTGGGACAAATGGGAGAACACCATCACCAGTGAAGGGCGAGACACCAGTGACATCCATACAAACATCTTGACCATTTTCCCAGTTGAGAACAAGAATATCCGCAGGCCTCAAGTCTTTGTCATCATCTGACTGAATACCAAGAGATACTTCCTTACGCGCAGGTACACCAGCCTTGTAACAAATGTCAACTACAACGTCACGAACAAGATCATGTTGAAACTTGCTCCCGACATATTTAGCACAATGAAGCGCATGGTCTCTGAAGATGTCCATAGATCGGTTACAACTTGAGCATAAACCATTCTCAACAAACAAAGGGATACCAAGTCTATAACATAGCACATCTCGGAACTGTCTAGGACCGAGGCACTGATTAAGCACGCTAATAGGTAACGTTAATAAATAATCTTGAGAATGCTTGACACGGTTACACTGCCACAAAATGGAATCTCTTGCAGACATATGAAATTGGTCTGGGATTTGCTTCTTGACTGCATCAAAATAAGTGACTGCCAGGGCTGCATGGAAGGGGTGGGGGAAGTATCATCGACACAATAAGAAGGAGTTAATCTGCATGCCTAGATCAAGTTCTCGAAGATCCAACTGATAAACATAGCCTTTGTTTGCTGAGAATAAATTACCAAGAATTATCTTCGCAAGGCTCAGAATCAAGTTGTCTCACATAAATAAAATATCTCCAATTTTTTTTATTTTAATATATTGTAAATAATGTCCACATAATGGGCTCCATATTTTCCACACTCCCATATCCAAATAATTGGACCAAATGAAATAATTCTCCATCTTCTTCCTTTTGGGCATGTCCCATTAAATTATAAATCACTTCATTTCCTCCATTTTACGAGCATAATTCCGCACTTTAGTCTATCGAGCTTTATTTCCTTCAAAATACTCAAAACAAGTTTATTAGTGAGAAAATAGGTCTTAACTAATGTGGTTATGGGTGAAAATGTATCGCACTTACGTGCTTATCAAAGCCTCTGAGAATTTGTCTTGGTTTAATACGTGCTTTGGTCAATCTCTTTATATCCTCCATTTCATGAGGTTTTAGCTTCGCAACTAATGAGTGGCCAACAAAAGTTTCCGGGTTCTCGTGGTTATGGCGACCGAACCACACCGCACATTTCCATTCACCGTCTTTTAAATTGAATACAAGCTTAAAGGGGCATTATCCTTCCTCGTATCAGTCTTGTATGCCCTATAAGTCTTTTTGGATACATAACCCTTTCTCTTGTGTATATTCTTCTCCTTGTACGACCCACTTCTCTCGCAAGTCATCTCAAACCGAATATCTGAACCTTGGGTATTCCTTACTAGCACACACATATTGCCTACATAAGGACAACCACGGGAGATTATAAGGTTCATTATAAGCTTTCCCAAGGTAAATTTCAAAATACCAGGTGAAAAGTATTCTTTGGAAACATACCAGAGAAATGTTATAGTATTCCGAAATATATGGACCAAGCGGTCTTGCATTTGTTGGATCAATATATGTCACAATCTAAGGAACGAATGAGAAGAAAATTAAATTAGTTCATTTTTTTTTTTTTTGAAACTCTTCTGGCATAATAATTTCATTGGAAATTAATGCCGGAACCTTGTGTGCCGACATGCAATTTAAATGCGGTTCAACGCCGGTACACCCTGCCGGCGTGGTCTATAATTAACCAACCACGCCTATATTTCACTTTGGAAGTCTCTGCTTCCTTTTTTTTTTTTAATGTAACGACATGGTAACGTTAGTATTGTTCCATGCAGGTAGCATACTTGATAGGTGTCTAAAACACCTTGATATTTATCAATTGTTTATGCTTTCTTTGCTTAGTTTTCTTTTAAAATACGTATCTTATGATTGTTTTTGAGTATTTAGGTACTTTGGAGTCATTTGGAACAAAAGAAGAAGAAACGACGCAAAAGTCTCATCTCATGTGCAACTGCTATAGGGATCGGAGCTGAGACAAGCCAAGACAAGGATAAGGGGTTGCCAACTCTATTTGGTGGCCCATATTGTTTTAATGGGTGCAGATATTCCAATATGTACGGACAGACCTGATTAGGTCGAGTTGCTTCCCAGACAACTCAACTCTCATTAACTCATGTCCTCTGAAAACAATAATGGAGGCGCTGCTATGAGAGAAAACAGGGAAGATCAATTTAAGGGATGATAGTGTGTCTGTGGTGGCTGAGAGTACATAACAAGAAGGTTGATTAAGCTGTTGTCATCTGGTTGATTCAAACAGAGAAAAAGAATTGGGGTTTAGTGATTGAGGTCGATTCAAAGAGGAAATTGAAGTCAAATTATTGCAGTTGGTGGTGAAGATGAAGCTGATGCAGTGTATTTGAGGAATTGAGAATCAACCATTTGGATTCAGTTAAAGATTAAAATTTAGGGTTCTTGGTACATTGGGGTTGATATGAAATTGTATCTGGCGCTGTCAAGATTTGAGTTGCTGGTGGTCCTACTGATTCAAGAAGGTGGGTTTAACTCGGATTTGAAATTCCAGTGGAATCAGAAAAGAATTTGAGAGTTGAGGGCTCTGAATTTAGGGTTCGTGAAACAAAAATTTGGAGGGTTTTGCAGTCGAGTTTGGAGCTGAGTTTTAACAGTTGGTAAGACAAGGAAGAGCTAGGTACATGCATGGCTTGATGCTTGGTAGTTTTGGCTCGAGCATGGAGATGATATGGCGAGTTATTGAGCTGAATTGCAGCTGCAATATGTTGCTGGTACAACCAGGTTTGTTCTACAAGGATTCGTATAAACAGAAGGATTGTGCAAGATTGTGGTAATTTGGTTGAATCCTGGCAGTAAATGGGAGAATGGGTGACAACTGAATCTGTGTTGCCGTGAGCTTATGGGTTATGTATGAAAGGTTACTGGTGGTGCTAAGGTCTATTGTGAGTATGCAGATGGACTTAAAGCTGGAATGATTGATCTTTGCGAAGCAGTGCGGTGTTGAATGAACACATTGCAGGTGCATGAATGAAGGTTCTGAGATGGTACCTGAAGTTATTGGAGTTGAGTTAGCAGTGCAGGGAAGACTTGAGTTTGTTTAGATGAATGCCTAGGTTCAGGTGGTTGAGGTGCAGTGATGATTGAATGATGCAGCTAACCTGGGATGCAGAGGAAGCAGTAATGCAGTTGTACTATTGTTGTCGTGATGAAGGCAATGTTGTTATCATGAATGAATGATTAAGTTGCTACAGGATCAGCTGGGAATTGTACAGATTTGAGATCTAATGGGTCTACTGGAGGTGTAGTGACAATGGCTTGTGATGAGTTGTTGCAGCTGAGAGATTACGGGTGAATGAGCAATGCAAGTTGGAGTAGTTGGGTTGCGGCTTAACTGAATTGCAGGAAAGGGATTGTGTGCCAGTAGAGAAGAAAGTATGAACTAGCAGATTAAGGAGGCAGTCTTGACAGTAAAGAAGCTGAGTTGCAGTTGTTGCTTGATAGGTGTTGTAAAACACCTAATTTTATATCTAGTATTTATGCTTTCTTTGTTATTATCCTGGTGAATTGCATCTCTTATGTTTAGTTTTGAGCTTATTAGGTGCAATGGAGTCATTTGGAGCAAAAGAAGAAGAAAGAGTTCATTTGGAGCGAAAAGACACGAACGTCATTTCATGTGCAAATGTTAATGGGAGCGGAGCCGTGCCGAGCCAACTATTGCAGCTTAGTCTAGAGAAGCAAGGAAAAGACATCCTTGGTTGGCCCTTATCCAGTTCATTTGGGTGGCTGTATCATTTTCCTACACAAGACACGAAAATCGTAGAGAAATCAATTTCTATCGGTGCTTTCTTTTTCTCCTTCTTTGAGAGAGGCGAGAGATGGAGGCGCTGTTAATAACTTGAATTCAGAGAGAAAAGAGAAGCAACATCTCAGTTGCTGAATCAATTCGAGTGTAGGATCAGAATATCGCATCACCAACACCTCTGCGAAATCCATAAATGTTACATAGCGAAGGCGTCGCAGACGAGTAAAATAAGTGACACAATGGATGACGATAGCCTAAACACGAGGAAAGTGTGAAGACCTAGCGAGATCTAGGAGCGTCGCGAGATTATACATCAATACACTTGCGACACTTCGCAAGTCATTCCCGAAAATAAAGGACGGCTTAGCTGTCATCCCTTATGTAACACCCTATATAAAGAACCGAACATGCCTATTGAAAGAGATCTTTTTCGAGTGTTGAGCAAGTCATTAAAAGAGATAGAGTTTATAGTAATTGTAATTTCTTTAGCTCTTTTCCATTTTGTCTTGTAAACATTCAAGAAATCAATCAATAAAAGATATAATTGTTCATCTTCAATGGTTTAGTTGTGTGGATTCTTGTGAGGGGTGTAGTGTAGGATTTCCTGCAACTACATATTGGCGCTAGAAACAGGGAGAGAGTAAGGATTGACATCGTGATTTGAAAGAATTTGGAGTAATAGGGAAGGAATTTCATATAATTTTCAACAACTTATTGAAATCGAGAAATGGCTAGAAGAAGACATGCATCCGAACAACCAACAACTGTTAGGAGGAGCAGGAGACTTGCTGGAGAAGGGAGAAATGAAATGGGGGAATCCTCGAGAATGAACACAAGAAATAATGAAGAAAATCAAATTCAATCACCAATTCAACCAGTACCAAATAGAACTGTGGATTATGATAAAGTAAGCGTGCATACTTGGAGATCAGACTTTGTGGACGAAAGGGGAGAAGAACAGCAATTAATAAACAACGGACAAGAGGTGAGAGACCTAGAAGTGATTGGAGAAATAATTCATGGAAATGAAGAGGTCGCAGCATTAGAGACATTGAGACAAACAATACATGAAGAAAGGCGATTAGAAGCACAAGAACGTGCAAATTTGACAAGGCAAAATCATGAGTTGAGGATGGAAAATATGAGATTACAAAACAGAAGGTCGATAAGCACTACAAGGTCAAGCTCAAGATCAGTTAGAGAGGAAAGAAGGAGAACTTTACCTATAGAAAATGCTAATGAAGAAAATCGAGAGGAAGTGCAAAATCCAGGCGAAGAACGTTGCGAAAGAAGAGAAATAATGGAAGATCGTTATATCCCACGTCCCGAGACTCTTCAAAATGGGCAAAATGATGGAAATCAAGGAAATAGGCAGCGTCAAGGGCGGAATAATCCAGATGATGAGGAAAATTGGGAAGAAGGAAGAAGAATATTGCATGGGAGAGAAGCACAGAGGAAGCAAAAAGAAATTGAAGATGAAATTGAAAGACACTATGTTGAGCAAGCACGTCTAGCTTGCGAAAGAGAAAGGTTGAGAACGGAAATAGAAGAACAGGAGTTACAAGAGGCAATTCGCCAGAATAATCATGATAATAGAGAAAGAAGGAGAGAACAAAATCGCAACAATGGTAATATCAATGAAGAGTATGAAAGAGTACAAAGGAGAATCGAAAGGCAACAAAGAAAAGAAAATGATAGATAGAACGGTGTGTGAATTAATGAGAGGAATGAAAGAGAAGATCGCAGAGAAAGACGAGAAGAGAATGATGAACAAGAAAGTCAAAATAGACATGCACGCAGAAGAAGAGAGGCGGGGTTAAAAAGACCAATGGAGCCAAACTCTAGTGTAAATGAACAAATTACGAGAGAATTGGCGAGAAATGAGAGGAATGTTAAATAATAAAAGGGGAGGAGGTAAGAGACAATTGGATGAAGCCATAGAAGAAGCTGCGAAGACTCCATTCACACTAGAAGTACAATTAGGAGGAATACCCCCAAAGTGCAACTTACCTACGTTAACCAACATTTTCGATGGAACAACTTGTGCGATACAACATATCAAAGCTTATGTGAGATGTATTACAGTGGGAGAACCATGATGCTATATTGTGCAAATATTTTGCATCGAGTTTTACAAGAGAAGCTTTGAAATGGTTTGAAGGATTACCGAGGAATACAATAACATCTTTCAATCATTTGCAGGCTATATTTTTAGGGGCATACATTAGTAATAACTCCTCGCGACCTGGTATTGAAGATGTATTTGGGTTAAAACAAAGGGTTGGTGAAAGTTTGAAGCATCTAACCATGAGATGGAAGACAATATGCAGTGATATGGCTGGTCGTGTGGATGAGAGATATCTCATTCTATCATTCATTAATGCTATGTTCGCAACCAATCTGCTATATATTCAAATTTTTAGAATCAAGAATACAATCACAATGACTGAGTTACGAGAACTTCAAGAGGAGTACATTGCCCTAGAGGAAAAGCAAAATGAGATGGAATCATATCCCGTCGCGAACACAAGTTCAAAAGTTGCAAGTGCAAGCTTGTTACCTAAACTAATAAACACAGTGGCGAGCACCTCGCAAAGTCAACAAGAAACGATAACGAATGATGGTCAGCGAAAGCTAGTAGCCATGGGGAGTCGAGATCAGGAGGAATTTGAGAGAGAGAGAAACTTCTATAACCGTGGAGGAAATAATAAAATTCAAAGACTTGATCAGCCGCAAGAAACTTATGGAAGTCAGAGGAAGAGTTATCATAGAGGACAGCGAAGTCACAGGGTAGTCTGGGAAGAAATCAAGATGCCACAACTGAACACTAGTGTGGAGAAAATATGGGAAGCTGTAATCTTAATGGAAAATATACATGCGCCATGGAACATGGGAAGTGAGCCACCTCCGAGTGACAGAAGTCATGAATTTTGTTCTTATCACCATTTTCATGGACACTCCACAAACGATTGTAGAAATGTAAAAAGAATCATCCTCAGAATGATAGACCAAGGGAAATTACATCAATTTCTAAAAAATCAACCTCAATCTCAACCATTACCACCACCGCCGGAAATTCACAGAGCAAACACAACAAAAGGAGGAGAAACATTTGTGATAGAAGTTGATGCGAAAGCCAAGAATTTTTCTTGCAACTCTCTTGTACATTCGTACAGGACAGTAGAAGATTTTCATGATAGTGTTATCGGTAGGGTTTTCGCAAGAGAGATGCGATAATAGAGAAATAATGAACATCGCGAAGACATCGCCACTAAAGCAATGGCAAAAAAAGATTATTTCTTTTACTGCAGAAGAAGTACCTGAGGGTGGAGAGATGCATGACAACCCATTAGTGGTAAGATTGGAGATTAACCCAAAACCTGTTGATGATGAAGATGATGAGGCAGAAAATTCATGGGCAATCAATAGAATCTTAATCGATACTAGAAGCTATGTAAATATTCTTTTTTATCATACTTACAAGACTATGGGAGGAAAGGACGAAGATCTAATACCTTCAACTTATAAGATCTATGGTTTCAACGGTACTGCCAACAAGCCTAAAGGAGAAGCTTATATGCGAATACCATTTGAAAGGATTATCAATCAAGTTTTGTTCTGCATAATCGATGTGGAATCTCCCTATAACGCATTGATTGGGCGACCTTGGTTACATGAGATTTTGGGTGTAGCATCGACTTATCACCAGTGCATCAAATTTCCTCATCCCACTGGTGTCGGAGTCATAAAGGGAGATTGGGTTGAGGGACAAAAGTGCTATGAAGTTGATGTGGAATCTTGCGAGAAAAGAGCTGCTCATAAGAATAACTGGAAGCAAAACATCAAAAATGAACAAAGAAGGGAAAGACTAATGGTGGACGCAATAGAGGTGAGGGAAGAAAGTACGTTGTGAAACCAATGATTGAAGAAAGTTGGAAATTGCGATGCTTTCGCAAAAGGGAAGGCAGTATTAGGAAATTTGACTAATGAAGAAGCAGAGAGCAACATAAGTAAGAGGCGAAAGGATTGAATAGTGGATTCTAGATTTGCGAAGGTTATATAAAAAAAAAAAAAAAAAAAAAAACTTTTGAATGATAAAGACGGGTTAAAGATGCAAAGACTATGATAATAGAAAAAAGAATACGCGAAGCTTTCGCAGGGATTTAAATGATAAAGACAAGTTGAAGATGCAAAGACTATGATAATCGAAAAGAGAATACGCGAAGCTTTCGCAGGGATTTAAATGATAAAGACAAGTTGAAGATACAAAGACTATGATAATCGAAAAGAGAATACGCGAAATTCTCGAAGAAACGATGACAAGAAACAATCTAAAAACAATGATATATTAGAATGGGACGAATGCTATGGCGTACACCCTAGTTCGCGAATCAAAATTTCGTAAGAGGCAAATGTAAGACCTAAAGTACGTCATAAAAGGGGGTATCTGTTAACATGGCTCAGGAAAAGGTTACACCACCCCTGGAACCTGGGTCATGGAGATTTCGGGTCAATAAAGCCCATCCAGGAGAGATACCTTGGATTTCCAACTATATATATAAGGTCATACTGGTTGGACGACCGAGGGTCTCTTCTAAGGAGTCGGCGTATGATCAAGGCGCCGAGGTACACGGTTGAGCCAAGAGTTCCTGGGCATTTGAAGTGTCTCGGCCATTCTTGGCAAGTCTTGGCATATGTTGCACTCGGCCCGAAGAAAACTCCACTTAGGGTGCAGTCTCGTAACCATAAGCCCTATAGGTATAAGGGATAAGAGGCTGCGAAAACAACTGGTTGTTGTTAAGATCGGATGGGAGGAGCTAGTCTTGTATGGCCGATGTACGCCTCCTTGAAGGGGCAACCGGGGAGATGATAAGGGCGGCACCCTCCATTAGGGAGCTGATAAGTGTCTTAAGACGCAAATGTCATGAGGCTTTATTTTCGCAAGAAAATTTAGGCTTGTCATATTTATGCGATGATCCTCAAGAGGCAATAATACAAAAGACAAAGATAAGACGAGATCAAGGGGTCAGTACATGAAAGTGTAAGGACGTCCTGCGATTTCGTCGCAAGACGGCAATGTCATGGGGCTTTATTTTCGCAAGAAAATCTAGGCCTGTCATATTGTCACAATAAAATTATCCTGCAGAGGAAACAATACTAAGAAATGATAAGGCAAAATCAATGGGTCTTTACATGAAAGTGTAAAGACGTCCTGCGATTTTGTCGCAATGACAAGAGGTGGCGCAATAAGACCTTTAACTAGGAAGGCAAAATAAGACCACATAAAAGAAAAAGAAAAAATGAGATCTTGAAAACAACCAAGAAACATTCTCGCGAGAATTCAAGAAAGCAACAGATTGCAAGGTGAGGCATGTTATCATCTAAAGGTTATTTGCTTAATCTTTCATTTGAAAACAACTAACGAGAGGCAAGTATGGGAATGAATAGGTTGAGAATATGTTATTTATTTTCATATGATAGATTTACGCACTCAAAATATATTGATTAACTATATTGCAAAAAAAAAAAAATTTGTTTTTTTTTAAACTATATTGCAAAAAAGAATTGCTTTTTTGAACATGTGCAGAAAGGGACAACAAAGGTAGAATTTGTATTTGGAGATCAAGAAACTTATAATAAGAGATTATAAAAATGGAAGGTTAAAAGGATAAATGTACACATGTTACAAAAGGAGAAAGGAGAAAATGGAGCTATTTCTTGTGTGATTCTTCTTCTTCATCAGATCCTTCTACTTCATTATCTTCATCAGATTCTTCTTCGCTAGCATCGCTATCAGAGATATCCAAAGAAGGCATGTTCTCAGGAATTTCGTCAAGAAGACAAGGGTATGAAGAATGAGGGATACTGTTGTCATCGCAGACTGTCTTGATAGTTTCATTGCGAAAGAGAACAACATCATTTTTGAAGTTCGCCACAGTAATTTGTAGTTGCTTCTTCAACTTGGAATACTTGTCATTGCGAAGAGAAAAGTCCTTTGCAAGTTGCTCCTTTTCGGATTCAAGTTCTTCAATTCTTTTCTGAAATCTCTTCTCAGCCTCTGCGAATGTAGAACAACGAATCAGCAACTTAATAACAACTTCATATATAATAAACAATTAAGTAAAGAAGAATAATCAACAACCTTCTCTATCAGAAATCATATCCCTAATCAAGGTTCTGTGCTCAACTTGAAGACTAACATTAACACCTAAATTATTTCTGGCGTCATCTAGAATTTTCGCAGCCCAAGCGAACTCATCGTCACTGTTTATAAGAAGAAGGGAACGAAGTTGATTCTCTCTTTCGCTAAGAATAGTATTTTGCCGAATGGATTCATCCCGCTCAACTTGAACTTCAAGAAGATTTTTTTGAAATTTTGCTAATGCTTGGGCACCTTGGTTAGCAATGCGATCTTTTTCATCTATAAGATCACTAACCTTCTTCCTTAAAATACTAATTTTCTCTTGGGAACTAAGGTGTAGGTGTTTAAGTTGGTTGGCTAAACTTAAACTAGATCTATGATGAAACTTCTAAGAGACGGAATTTGGATTGAAGTTCATTTAGAGAAAGATGTTTGATTCTGTCATTTGAAAAGCTATTTAAAGAATCATTGAGATGGGCAAGAAGAGCATCGTTATCCATAGACTCAGGAAATGTGTGAATAAGAATGGCTTCATCAGAAAGGTTATAAACATCTGCGAAATGATAAGTCAGATGAAGAAAAATAAATAACAAAACAAAAGCAAGAAAAAGAGAAGAATTTTATACCATAAAGTTGTTGATTAGAATTTTGAAGGCTAGATATCTTGTCCTTCTGAGAAGAAGACTCAACTTCCAATTGTTTGGTCTTTTCACGAAGAATAGCAGTTTCATTTTCAAGTTCTTTATCTCTCTTGCGAAGAGAAACAACTGCAGCTTCCAATTCTTCATTCTTCTTCTTAAGTTGAAGGTTTTTCTTCTCGAGACTGTTGCGTCTTTTCTCGAGATCTGAGGCAACAACAAAGGAAGCTCTCCAAGACTATAAAGGAAAATAAAGAAATCATTAAGACAAGGTTTATAAATGAAATCATGCAGAAATAAGAAAATATAGACATACCAAGGCACTAAGTGCGTTTAGGAAACTGGGAGTTACTGCTCTGGAAACTCCACGAAAAGAATCATCATCCTCTAGTAAGGGAGCATCGCAGATATTTGCGAGAGCTTCGCATGTGGCAGAAAAATGATCATCTCCAATTCCTTGCATAGAATCGAGAAAACACTTGGATAGTTACGCCATAGCAGATTCAACTGGATGATTCTCCTTCGCAAGAGAGGTGTCAACATCATCATTATCTTCATCAGAGCTCTCACTGGATTGAGGACTGGAACGAGAAGAAGAATGGAGTTTCCATTTTTTAGAAGGTGGAGCAGCATATTTCTTCTTGCGAAAAGGAATTTTACTCTTGCCTTTAGCTTTCGCAGCTTCAGAAATATCCTCTTCTTCAACAACTTCAACGCCCACCTTCGCACACGAATGAAGATAAGAAACAGAGGCAACAATATTGTTAAAAATAAAGAAGAAAAGTATTTCTTACTTCATCCGTGATCGATTGGAGAATTGCCAGAGTAGTTTCCTTAGGATTTCTCTCGTAACTTTTTCTCAATTTGACAATCTGAAAGTTTAGCAAGATTAGTAGATGTAAAAAGAAGTAATAATTACAAACTGAGCGAAATTCGGGAAGCACACCTCTTTAGCTTTCTCGGGCCAGTCAAATACTCAAGGTTGATAGTTGGCGAGGTTCGCAGGGAGTACATTCGAACCTGAAATATAAGGTCCATTCAAGAATAGCGGAACGACACACCATTTTTCGTCTTTAGAGTGGCGAGGAACATTGTTCTTGCCAGAATGCCAATCAATATCCTGCATAAGTACTTTGTCGCTGGGGATATTTTCTCTTCTTTTAAACGTGCACCCCAGCGAGTTCTATCATTCTTCATGTTTATTACTTCATAATTCTCAAAGAAACTATCTACTGAATATTTCTCAGGGAATATCTCTAAATCTAAAAATTTAGGATTCTGACTGCATTAGAATAGAGAGACCCCTTACCAGCGCCACGGTTGGCGAACTCAAGCATTAAGCGGATACAATCTCCACTTAATTGGTAAACAGCTCGCGAGAATTTTTCATGAGCAAGAATTTCATAAAACAAAGGAAGTTCGGGGTTGTAGAGAGGAATGGGAAGGTCTGGCGAGAATCGACCTAGCGAGATTATGATCTTTTGATTATCACAACAATGATCGGTAAATAATTTGGCGGAAAGAATAGATGAAGATTCTTGATGGGGAATAGTGGATAATGTGAAACCTTTCTCTTGTAAATCCTTTTGAGTCTCTCCCAAGAGAACTTCATATCTACGACCAGGTGGATCCATTTTCAGAGTATGGGAATGATTAAGGAGTTGAAGATCAAAGGAGGAAAGAAAATTTACAGTAGCAGAAGCGGAAGTTACGGAGGAGAATTGAAGAAAAATTGCAGAGAGAAAGTAAAAAAGAAGAAGAGGAAGATGATAAAACTATATATAGAGAAGAATTCTCGAGAAGATAAACGCATTTAATGCGAGAAGAGACGTGAATGGTTGAGAAGTAACGGTTAAAAGAGACGTGTCAAAAAATGGGTGGAGAAAAGACATGTATTATAGATTTAGTGTAAAAGTATGAAGTCAAATCGCCAAACAGATAAGGATGAACAGTTGCGGCAGTTTGAAAATAATTCTCATGACATTCTCTTCTTCGCAGAGAAGACATGAGAAGAGGCAAGATGTAGGATCAGAATATCGCAACACCAACACCTCTACGAAATCCATAAATGTTACATAGCGAAGGCGTCTCAGACGAGTAAAATAAGTGACGCAATGGATGACGATAGCCAGAACACGAGAAAAGTGTGAAGACCTAGCGAGATCTAGGAGCGTCGCGAGATTATACATCAATACACTTGTGACACTTCGTAAGTCATTCCCGAAAATAAAGGACAGCTTAGATGTCATCCCTTATGTAACACCCTATATAAAGAGCCGAACAGGCCTATTGAAGGGGAGGTCTTTTTCGAGTGTTGAGAAAGTCATTTAGAGAGAGAAAGTTTATATTAATTATAATTTCTTTAGCTCTTTTCCATTTTATCTTGTAAACATTCAAGAAATCAATCAATAAAAGATATAATTGTTCATCTTCAATGGTTTAGTTGTGTGGATTCTTGTGAGGGGTGTAGTGTAGGATTTCCTGCAACTACATCGAGAATGAAATGGAGTTATGGTTTGAAAAATCAAAGATTCTGAAGTTAGGGTTTGGTTTCTGCTGCTCATGGAGAGATCTGAGATGAGTAGAGAAGAAGATGGAGATTCAGAAGGATGTTGAGCTCGAGTATGAGATGACATAGGGTTGAGAAGAAGATCGAATTGAATCGAGATGGTGAAACTAGGGTTTCGCCGAATTTGTCTAAATTGTTGTTGTTGACTTCTAACGGAGGAGAAATTGGGTTTGAATTGGGAAGAAGAAATTACACAGATGGGGCGAAATTCAAGGTTTACAAGAGATTGGAGATTTGGTTTTTCATCGAACTGATGTTGGTGGTGCTCAATTAGGGGAGAAGTTCGAAGGAATATGAATCTGTGGTTGGAAATCATTGAAATTAGGGTCTGATGAGGGGGTCTCTGGACTGATGAATGAATTTGAGTGGATTTGGTGTTTATAATGGTTAGATTCAAATTGAGATGCTATATTGCAGCTGTAGAACAGGGATGGACTCGGGTTCGTGAAATTAAGAAATGGCAGAGAGAAGGAGTTGCAGTGAAATGAGGCAGTGCTGGTGCCGTTAAGAAGAAGTAGAATGAGTCCGTGGTGATGAGTCTGGTGGAGCCTGTGAAGCAATAGAAGATGGGAGTGCGAGAGATGGCATGGTGGAAATTGCAGTTGAAGGTGGTTGTGATAACACGGATGCGAGAGTGGTTGCAGGCAGTTGTGATAAAGATTGTGCAGGCATGAAATGGAGAGATGGTTGGTGCCGAGATGCGAGACAAGGAAATGATGGAGATTGTTCTTCTTGAATTGAATGGAGCTGCAGATAATGGTGATGTCTTGATGAAACTTAGTCCTGGATCGTGAATATTATGGCCTGAAGTAGAGTTTGGAGTGGGCTGAAGGATGAATGGAAAGTGTAGATGCATGTGTAGGCTGGTAAAGATACATGATGGACAGCCATCATGGCTGGATGTGTAGTAGTGATGCACAATGAGTGTGCAACAGCAGGTTATGGCCTGTGGAAGGTTGCAATGGCCTTGGCTTAGCCTGACTAACTCAGCCAAGTCAGACTCTGGCGCTGACTAAACCTAGTCGATGTCACTGACTCGGTCTGACCTTGACCGAGTTGACCCGGTTGGCCGGTGACTGGGTGGACTTTGCCGGTCATCTGAGCTCTTTTCCGGCCATAATACTAGCTTTCCGGCGACTGTTTTTGGGACATATTTTCTACATGGGTTTTTCTCACATATGGGCTTGGTGGACTTCTATCTTTTGGACCTTTGAGATTAGGCCTAATTTTGGAAACAAGTGAGCTATTTAAAGGAAAGACTTCTACAACTTGGATATAACGGATTATTCTTGGAACTTGGAGAGAGCCGCTTTTGTTTACGCTACTAGGGTTTGCTTTTGTTCATCTTCTTCTATTCAATTAATATTTTTATGATGAACTCCATAGCTATGAGTAGCTACACATATTATTGGTTATGGGATAAAGTTGATTTCTCAACATGTTATTTGAATCTATGAATTAGTTTTGTCTCAGTAATTTATTGTTTGTGATTCACGATTAATAGTGTTTTATAGTTTGAATGCTTGTTTAGTCGAGCCCGGAATCGATTGAGTTTGCCTTCATCCTTATTGTTAGATTAGGGTTTTCAATATGAAAAAGTTGTTTATTCCTGATTCTAAGTAGCATAATTGTGGGTAGTGCTTGTAGTGATATATCCTACTAGTCACAAGTGAATCATAACTTTTGTTAAAACGGATTAGTGCTTTTTAAGGTTCGTTTGCATTGATTAGTATTATTCAGAGAACTTATTGCTTTTAGGGAGTTAAACTTGATTGTGCTTTTACACATTAGGTTGCTTTCTAGGAAGAATTCACATATACATCTTTTAATGTGGTTGTGATGAAATCAGGGAATTGGCGTGATATTCTTGCGATCAAGGTATCCTAGGACTTTTAGTAAATGAGAGATTAAAATACCAATTCTAGTCATTGATGAAAATACATGTTTGTGAATGATACTATCCCATGACCAATATCTTCTCATTATTGATTATTCAAGTTATTTTATTGCTTAGATAAAACAAAAATCCCCCTGGGTTACTTTAGAAACTGAAATTCTATAACAACAATTGCCTCTCTGTGGATACGAACTCTTTCTTATCACGTACTTCATTTATATTTAGTAGAGTGAGAAAGTGAAATTATTTTTGCTCGGCTGACAACCGGTCATTGCTCATATGAACTCGAGAGATAGGTGGTTCGAGACAATGGAACTGGTGGACTGGATTGTTGTGATGGTCTTGGTGTGACCTGAGATGTTGAGTCAGTGATGAATGGAATAGCAGTCATGGGTGTACAAGGAAAGATTGGAGCTAAAATTCAAGTTGTTGGTGGTATTGAATATGAATGATACTGCAGGTGGAATTGTTGGTGCTAATGTTGCAGTTATGAATTGGATTGCTTGGGTGGTTACTTGCCAAGACAAGGAAATCTTTAGTTGAACCGAAATGGAATGAATGGATCATGTGAAATGCGAGAGGTGCAACATTGACTTGGTGATCGGGATGGGGCAACATTGAATACTGACCTATGCAAAATGGCTTTGGCTTGGCAACTCATCCCACTCGGAGCGAGTTAGATATCGACTTCGGTTCGACTCATGACCTCACCGAGTTAATTCAGTCGATTCACATGACTCGGTCTGACTTTCCGAGTTGACTCGTTGACAAACTTTAACCCGGTGATTGGATTGACTTTCCCGGTCACCTGAACACTTTCCCGGCCAAATTTCGGATGTGTTTTGGGATTTCTGGCGTCTACTTTCTGAGTATGTTTTCTGCATGGGTTTTTTCACACTTGGGCTTGGTGGATTTCTATCGATTGGACCTTGGAAGACGAGACCTAATTTTGGGAATAAGAGGAGCTATAAAAGAGAAGTCTTTCCACAACTTTGATGACGTATTCGACTTGGAGTTTTTGGGAGAGAGCCGCAACTAGGGTTTGCTTTCGTATTTATTTTTCATCTTCTTTATTTCAATTATTATTGATGATGAACTCCATTATTCTGAGTAGCTAAAACAATCGTTGATTAAGGGTGATTTCAAAACCCGAAATATGAACCTATAATTGATATGCAATAGCTCATTTTCTCACAAGTTTCGTTATTGTTTGATTTCTACCATTCTAATAATGTTTATGGATTATTTGTTGATTTTTTAAGTTCGAAATTAAATAGTTGATTCATAATCCTATTGCTAGTTTAGATTTTCTTCGACCCGTAATTGTCTAGAAATATAAACACAAGTAGCAATATATGGGTATTGATGATGGGATTTTGTTAAATGCCCATATGTATAAATTGACACTAGTAGGTGATTCATGCTTTTGAATTCATCACTAGGAGCAACCTTATATCACAAAACTTAGAGCACTTGTTTAGGTCACACCTAGAAAGCGTACCTCTTGGAAACTTGGCAAGTAGAAACCGGTAGTCGAGCGCTTCCGTATCCGGTGAGCTTAGGAGATAATAACGGGATAGTTGAGCGTACTAATTATCCTATGGTTGTTAGTAACAAGATAACGCGAAGAACGTACTATATATCGATTTGGTTTATGTTTCGTGGTTGAGAATGATTCCTTAATCAATTCCATCTCATATTTGAATATAACTTTACAATTTTCAGAATTTCTATAACAAAACAATCTTTCTAAGAGTATTTGCATAACAAATTTTTCTTAACACACCTCCCTTGGGATGAATCTTCTTTCATATATTACTTGCTAGTGTAAAAAGAAGTAGAAAAATATTATTTGCGAGTTGACACCTCGTCAAAATTGGCGTCGCTGCCGGGGAGGCAGTGGCAAGTTTAGTTGTTATTTTTATTCTTAGTTTATATTTTTGCTTTTATTTTCAATTTCAGATTACTTATTCAATCTCTTAGAATATGATTTTCAGGTACTATTTCTTTGGTGAATGCGTGGAGAGGGCAGACCAAGTCCAATTGGTATACGTCTTCGTTCGGGCACTTTGCTAAAAGACTTGATTTGAGAAGTGAATACTCCACTTCCTCCTAGTTCTACACCAAGTGAATTCTCGGACTCGGACAAAGAGGAAGACAACACAATGGGAGGTCGACCACCGCTCCAAGAACACTCAAGGAGCTCACTTCTCCAAACATTGACCACTGACCTTTATGTATTCATTTGAATGGAACCATTGAGTTGAAGCTGCAATTGATTCACTTGCTGCCCAAATTCAGAGGTTTAGCGGGAGAGGATCCTAATCGTCACTTACAACAATTCCATCATGTGGTGACTAGTTTGAAGCAAGCAACTGCAGATGCCGATATGGCTATGATGACAGCTTTGCCTTTCTCCCTTATAGATGTTGCAGGAGAGTGGTTCTTTTGCTTACCCTCTGGAAGTATAACCACATGGAATGGAATAAAGAAGTTGTTCCTTAAGAAGTATTTTCCGGCATCAAAAGCAGTTGTGATTCACAAGGATATTTGTGGTATTAGACAAGTATCGGGAGAGACTATCTATGAGTATTGGGAGCACTACAAGAAGCTTTTAGCTAGCTGTCCACACCACCAAATCAGCGATCAACTTGTGATTCAATATTTCTATGAGGGGTTGCTTTCCAATGATAGAAATTTGATCGATGCCGCAAGTGCTGGTGCACTTACTGATGTAGTTTTTATGTTGTTTGTAAAGTGGTAGTAAAAGTTCGTTCAACTCGGGCTTGTAAAGGTTTGATTTAAGAAAACTCTAAAAACAAAGAAAATATATTCACAAGATTCTCACAATGTCGAGAGGTACTGAGACTCGGGATTCCACCATAAACTCATTCATGCGATTCGTATATTTATCCTAGACAATTATAGCTCGAACAATAATAAAATATTGACTCTATATCTTCGCCAAGGTAGATTTTTAAAAGATTAATTGTAAATCACAAGCATGACGCATCAAAAGTACTAAAACTAAGTATACGTCATCAAACGAAATCACAACTAATTAGTGAAAATCATAATACAATTGAATCAAGTGCAAAAGTCATACAAGAAATAAATAGAATTACCACATGCATGAAGAATGGCTTCCTCCTTTGTCCCAGTGTTGGGGTTTAGCTCCTCATGGTAAAAACACGCTCAAAATAATAAATCATGGCTCAAAAGGTGTTTTTATTGAAGAAATTATATAACTCAGCCAATCTGCAACGCTGTATTGGCGTTACAGAGTTCACTGTTACAAAGGAATAAGACTGTGGAGAGAACGATAGTTTTCTGTTCGCTGCAGAATCTGCGACTGTTCTTTGCTGCTTAATGTTCTTCAGATTAGGGTTCTTGAGAACGACACTTCTGTAGTGTCGTATGCAACCCTTCTCCTTCTTCTTCACCTGCTGCTGATACTTCTCCTCTGCAGCGTTCCTTTCTTCACAACAACCACCCCAAACTCCCGATAACCCCTCCTTGACATCCCAACAGCCCTTATATATACCAAAGGACCAATAATATCTCGAGTAATTCCTTGTTTCTCCTCCTCAAGAAGTTACAAGAATTTCTTTCTCTTTTTATTCTTTACGCCTCCCTTACTCCCTGTTTTCTCTCACACGGCTTCCCTTTCTCATCCAAACTCTTCTTTGTTATCACAAGATCGAATCCAGAAAATCCAGAAGAGATATTCTTTCCTAAACTTCCACGTAATTACCAAAAACAAACAATGCAACCCGTAGCTTTCTCTTGCCCTGTTTAACTCTTGCAAATCCATACAATAGAAAGTCCGCGTAAATCTTGTCCAACTCTACCTGTCTAATCCGAACAGGCCCAAACGAAACTAAACCACAAAGAAATCCGAGAAACAGAGAACCCGTAATATTTGCCTCCTTGTTTTAATTAACACCGAGTTATTCAGCCCACGTTTGTTGATTTAATCAACCATACCATGCCTGTTTACTCTGTTCAAGTTTGTACCAACAAAGTTCTCCGATTGAATCTCTTGAAAAGTTGCCCGAAAAGCCAACCCTAATCTGTTACTTCGCTGTACTTATTTTCCCGCCTTTTTCACATTTGAAATTTGGAGAAGATGAACTCCCCCTAACAACTGGCGGTGTGTGAATAGCATTGGGGTCCCCCTTATCAACAGGGTACCCCTTATCCATGTGAGGGGTTCCGTTAGTAATTTCTCTGGGGTGTTTTCAGCACTTTTCCTGGGTGCGTTTAGCACTTCATCCGGGTGCCTCCAACATATTTCCGGGGTGCCTTTAGTAATCCTCTCCCGGGACTTCAATCACCACTTTTCGAGCCAATTTCTCTGAGCAAGCGTATTTCTCCAAAACACCTACAAAGACATAAAAAACCATAATAAATGCAAAATCGAGCACTAACAATACACACAATTGAGAACAAAATAGACACATAAATGTGTCTATCACTTACCAACAAGACCATTGCGGAAGCTACAAGTTTGTTAGAGAATATGGCTGCGACACTCAACAATTCTACACTCGAGGTGAACCAATGGTAAGGAAAGTGAATGAAGTTGGTGATTCTTTACATTTGGAACATATAATGGGTAATATGGAGAGGATGATGCAACAAATAGCGCTTGTCGTCATACCATCATCATACACTGAAGATGTTGAGCAAGCAAGTGCCATGTACCAAAATCATCAAATGCCAAGATATGATCAATACTCTAGCACATACAATCCGGTTGGCGAGATCATCCCAATTTCAACTACGCCAACAAGCAAGTGCAGTTTCCAATCCGCCTTTCAATCAACAAGGTGGATATCAATTCTTGCAAAAGCCACGTCAAGAAACTCAAGGCACGAGTATAGATGACAAGTTGAATCTTATTATCAACACAATGGCGCAAGATAAGTGTAGGATCAGAATATCGCAACACCAAGATTCTCGCGAAATCCATAAACGACACATTGCGAAGACATCGCGGGGTGGAAGTAAAAACGACGTAACGGATGACGACAAGCCAAAACACGAGAAAGATGTGAAGATGTAGCGAGATCGAGGAGTGTTGCGAGTTTGACATTTGTACATTTGCGATACTTCGCAAGTCATACCCGAAAATAAAGGACAGCTTATTTGTCACCCACTATGTAATGACCTATATAAAGAGCCGAATAGGCTTAAGGAGAAGGAGAGCTTTTTCGAGTGTTGAGCAAGTCATTAAGAGAGAGAAAGTTTAGAGTGATTGTAATTCTTTAGCCAATCTCCTTTTCATTTTGTAATATTTCTAGAGTTTGATCAATAAAAATTATAATTGTTCATCTTAAGATGATTTGATTGTGTGGATTCTTGTGAGGGGTGTAGTGTGGGATTTCCTGCAACTACATAATGGCGCTAGAAACAGGGAGGAGTGAAGATTGATATTGTGATTTGGAAGGATTTGAAGTAGTAGATAAAGAATTTCATATAATTTACAACAATTCATTAAGATTAAAGAATGGCAAGAAGAAGACATACATGAGAACAACCAACGACTGTTAGAAGGAGTAGGAGACTTGCTGGAGAAGAAAGAAATGAAATGGGAGAATCTTCAAGAGCAAACACAAGAAATAATGGAGAAAATCGGGTTCAATCGCCAATTCAGCATGCACCAATACAAAATAGAACTGAGGATTATGACAGAGTGAGCGTACACACTTGGCGATCGGATTCTGTAGATGAAATAGGGGAAGAGCAGCAATTAGGAGGTAATGGACAAGAGGAAAGAGATCAATAAATGATTGGAGGAATAATCATGGAAACGAAGAGATTACATCGTTAGAGGCATTGAGACAAACAATACGCGAAGAAAGACGGTTATAAACAGAAGAACGTGCAAAACTGACGAGGCAAAATCATGAGCTAAGGATGGAAAACATGAGGTTACAGAACAGAAGATCAAGGAGCACTACAAGGTCAAGATCAGTAAGGGAAGAAGTAAGACGAAATGTGCTTGTAGAAAATGCTAATGAAGAAATTCAAGAAGAAATACAAAATGCAGATGAGGAACGCCGCGAAAGAAGAGAAGTAAGGGAAAATCATTATATCCAACACGGTGAAATTCTCCAAGATGGGCAAAACGATGGAAATCAGAGAGATATACACCGACAGAGGCGAAATAATCAACATGATGGAGAAAATCAGGATGAAGGAAGGAGAATATTACATGGGAGAGAAGTACAAAGAAATCACCAAGCAATTCAGGATGAAATTGAAAGGCATTATACTGAACAAGCACATCTAGCTCGCGAGAGGGAAAGACTAAGAGCATAAATGAAAGAACAATAATTACAAGAGGCAATTCGCCAAAACAATCATGATAATCGAGAAAGGAGGCGTGAGCGTAATCGCAATAATGTTAATATCAATGAAGAATACGATAGAGTACTGAGGAGAACTGAAAGACAGCAAAGAGGAGAAAGTGATAGATATAATGGTGTGCGAATTCACGAAAGGAATGAAAGAGAAGATCGCATAGAAATATGAGAAGAAAATGATGATCAAGAGAATCAAAACGGATATGAACGCAGAAGAAGAGAGGCGGAGTTAAAAAGGCCAGTGGAAGATAATTCTAGTATAAGCGGAAATGAGAGGAATGTTAAATAATAAAAAAGAAGGAGGTAGGAGACAATTGGATGAAGCTATAGAAGAAGTCTGCGAAAACCCCATTCACACGGAAATACAATTAGAAGGAATACCCCCAAAATGCAATTTGCCTACATTAACCAAACATTTTTGATGGATCAACTTGTGCAATACAACACATCAAAGCTTATTTGAGATGTATGTTACAATGGGAAAATCATGACGTTATATTGTGCAAATACTTTGCATCAAGTTTAATAGGAGAAGATTTGAAATGGTTTGAAGGCCTTCCGAAAAAATACTATAACATCCTTCAATCATTTACATGCTATATTTTTAGGGGCGTACATAAGTAACAATTTCTCGCGACCTGGCATTGAAGATGTATTTGGATTAAAGCAAAGGGTTGGTGAAAGTTTGAAACATTTGACCGCGAGGTGGAAGACAATGTGTAGCGACATGGCGGGTCGTGTTGATGAGAGATATCTCATTTTATCATTCATTAATGCTATGTTCGCAACCAATCTGTTATACATTCAAATTTTTAGACTTAAGAACACAATCACAATGACTGAGCTGCGAGAATTACAGGAGGAATATATTGCTCTTGAGGAAAAACAAAATGAGATGGAATCATACCCAGTTGCGAACACAAGTTCAAATACATCGAATGCAATATTGTTACCTAAGTTGATAAATACAGTGGCGAGCACCTCGCAAGGACAACCAGAGTTGATAATGGGTGATAATCAACAGAAGCTAGTAGCTATGGGGAGTCGTGACCAAGAAGAATACGAGAGAGAAAGAAACTTCTATAACCGTGGTAGAAATAACAAAATTCAAAGACTTGACCAGCCGCAAGAAAATTATGGAGGTCAAAGGCAAAATTATCATAGGGGACAAGGAAGTCGCATGATAGTATGGGAAGAAATTGAGATGCCACCTCTGAATGCTAGCGTGGAGAAAATATGGGAAGCTATAATCTTGATGGAAAATATACCAACACCATGGAACATGGGAAAAGAGCCACCTCCAAGCGAGAGAAGCCATGAATTTTGTTCTTATCACCATTTCCATGGACATACAACCAATGACTGCAGAAATATAAAGATAATCATTCTCAGGATGATAGATCAGGGAAAATTAAATCATTTTCTAGTAAGGAAAGCTCAACCTCAAGCATTACCACCTCCTCCAGAAATTCCCAGGGGGAACACAACAAAAGAACGTGAAACATTTGTGATAGAAGTTGGGGCAAAAGCAAAAAATCTGTTTTGTAACTCTATTGTACATTCGTACAAGACAATTGAAGATTTCCACGATATTACTCTCAAAGATGGTTTTCGCAAGGGATGCCAATGATAAAGAAATAATGAACATCGCGAAGACGTTGCAACTGGAAGAATGGCAGAAGCAGATCATTTCTTTTACCGCGGAAGAAGTACCTGAAGGTGGAGGAATGCATGATAACCCAGTGGTGGTGAGATTGGAGATTAACCCAAAACCTAATGATGATGAAGATGATGAAGCGGAAAACTCATGGGCAATTAATGGAATTTTAATTGATACCGGGAGTTCTGTGAATATACTTTTTTATCATACCTACAAAACTATGGGAGGAAAAGATGCAGATTTGATACCTTCAACCTATAAAATTTATGGTTTTAATGGTACCGCAAATAAGCCAAAAGGAGAAGTTCATATGCGAATACCACTGAAAGGATTATCTTCTCGAATTTTATTCTGCGTAGTTGATGTGGAATCACCATACAACGCGTTGATCGGACGACCATGGTTACATGAGATCTTAGGTGTCGCATCAACTTTCCATCAATGTATCAAGTTCCCTCATCCCACTGGTGTGGGCATCATAAATGGAGATTGGGTTGAAGGAAAGAAGTGTTATGAGGTTGATATAGAATCCTGTGAAGAAAGAGCTGCGAAACAGAGGAGTTGGAAAAACAACATTAAAGAAAAACAAAGAGGTGAAAGATTAATGGTAGATGTAATAGAGCAAAGAGAGGAAGAAATGCTGCAAAATCAAAAAATGATGAAGACAGGAAGTGGCGAAGGTTTCGCAATGGACAAGAAAATGACAGGAAACTTCAAAATGCAGAGGCAGAAAGTAGAAGAAGTAAGAGACTTAAAGAATAACTGTAATTGTTGATTGTCAGAGAAAAACTGGGGAGGGAGACGACAAATGTAAGTTGTTCTAAAAAAAAAAAAATCGTGAGTGGTGAAAATGGAGTCGTGTAAGAGTTGATATGAAGAAGAAGAAAATATATTTTACAAATGGCAAATACGTTGCGAAAGTACAAAAGAGCTTATATATGCAGAAGAATCAACAAAATAATCGAAATAGGCGAACTTACTATGGCGTAGACCCTAGTTCGCCAACACAATTTCGCAAGAGGCAAAGTACCTAAAGTGCGTCATAGTAGGTGGTACATATATTACATATAACAAAGAATTGACAAAATAATCAGAATGGGACGAACCTTCATGGCGTACACCTTAGTTCGCGAATAAAATTTCGCAAGAGGCAAAGTACCTAAAGTGCGAAAGTACAAAAGAGCTTATATATGCAGAAGAATCAAAAAAATAATCAGAAAGAGGCGAACTTACTATGGCGTACACCCTAGTTCGCCGCAAGAGGCAAAGTACCTAAAGTGCGTCATAGTAGGTGGTACCTATATTACATATAACAAAGAATTGACAAAATAATCGAATGGGACGAACCTTCATGGCGTACACCCTAGTTCGCGAATAAAATTTCGTAAGAGGCAAAGTACCTAAAGTGCGTCATGTAAGGGGGTATCTGTAACGTGGCTCAGGGAAAAGGTTACACCGCCCCTGGAACCTGAGTCATGAAGATTGGGGGTAATAAAACCCATCCAAAAGAGATACCTTGGATTTTGAATCTAAGCTAGTGACTTAGATTGGACGACCGGGGGTCTCTTCTAAGGAGTCAGCATTTGACCAAGGCGCCGAGGTACACGGTTGAGCCAAGGGTGCCTGGGACATTTGAAGTGTCTCGGCCATTCTTGGCAAGTGTCGGCTTATGCTGCACTCGGCCCGAAGAAAACTCCACTTAGGGTGCAGTCTCGTAACCATAAGCCCTATAGGCAAAAGGGATAAGAGGCTGCGAAAATAAATGGTTTTCGTTAAGACCGGATGGGAGGAGCTAGACTTGTATGGAAGAAGTACGCCTCCTTGATGGGGAAACCAGGGGGAAGATAAGGGCAGCAGCCTCCATTAGGGAGCTGATAGTGTCAAAAAAGACGCAAATGTCATAAGGCTTTATGTTCGCAAGAATACTTAGGCTTGTCATATTTGTGCAACAATCCTGAAGAGGCAAAAATACAAAAGAGTAGATAAGACGAGATCAATGGGTCCTTACATGAAAGTGTAAAGAAGTCCTGCGATTTCGTCGCAAAGACGGCAATGTCATGGGGCTCTACGTTCGCAAGGATATTTAGGCCTATCATATTGTCGCAAAATAATATCCTGCAGAGGCAATAATACTAAAGAAATGATAAGACAGGATCAATGGGTCATTACATGAAAGTGTAAAGACGTCCTGCGATCTTGTCGCAAAAATGAGAGGTGGCAAAATAAGACCTTGAACTAGGAAGGAAAAATAAGACCACACATGAGAAATGATAAGGCAAGATCAATGGGTCATTACATGAAAATGTAAGGACGTCCTGCGATCTTGTCGCAATGATTAAGTTCAGCAGAAAATATTTGTTTCCCATTCGAATACAAATAACAGAGGCAAGTATGGGAATGGACAAGAACGTGTTATTTGTCTTCATATGACAGATTTACGCATATATTGATTAACCACATTGCAAAAAAGAATTGCTTTTTATGTGCAGGAAGGAAATTGTATTCAAGACTCAAGAAATTCACAGCAAAAGAATACACCCAAAGATGGAAGATTAAAAAAAAAATGACTGTACAAATATTACAAAGGAAGAAAAAGGAAAATAAGATTATTTCTCATTTGATCCTTCCTCTTCATTATCTTCATCAGATCCTTCAACTTCCTCATCTTCATTAGATTCCTCTTCTTCTTCACTAGCATCGCTATCAGAAATATCCAGAGAAGGCATATTTTGGGGAATTTCATCAAGAAGGCAAGGGTACTTAGATTAAGGGATATTATTGTCCTCGCAGACCATCTCAATAGTTTGATTGCGAAAAAGAATAACATCATTCTTAAAATTCGCGACAGTGATCTTCAGTTGGTTCTTCAGCCTAGAATATTTATCATCCCGAGAAGAAAGATTTTTGGCAAGTTGCTCTTTCTCAGATTCAAGTTCTTCAATTCTCTTTCGGAACCTTGCTTCAGCTTCTGCGAACATATAACATTGAATCAGCAACTTGATGACAAGTTTATGCAAACAATTAAATAAAGAAGAATAATTAACAACCTTCTCTGTCAGAAATCATATCTTTAACCAAGGCCGTATGCTCAGCTTGAAGACTAATGTTAACACCTAAATTATTTCTGGCATCATCTAGAACCTTCGCAGCCCAAGCAAATTCATCAACATTGTTTATAAGAAGAAGGGAATGGATTTGATTCTCTCTTTCGCTAAGAATAGTATTTTGACGGATGGATTCATCCTGTTCAATTTGAACTTCAAGAAGAGTATTTTGGAATTTCGCTAATGCTTGAGCACCTTGACTAGCAATGCGATCTTTATCATCTATGAGATCACTAATTTTCTTCCTTAAAATACTAATTTTCTCTTTAGAACTAAGATACAGACGTTTAAGTTGGTTGGCTAAGCTTAAGCTAGATCTATGATCAAGTTCTAAGAGGCGAAATCTGGATTGAAGTTCATTTAGAGGAAGATATTTAATCTTGTTATTTAAAAAACTATCCAAAGAATTGTTGATATGAGCAAGAAGAGCATCATCATCCATAGGTTCAGGAAATGAATGAAGAAGAATGGCTTCATCAGAAAGGTTATAAACGTCTGCGAAAATGATAAGTCATATGAGCGAAGATAACAAGAGAATAAAACAAAGGAAAAGGGAAAAAGTTTCATACCATAAAGTTGTTGGTTGGAGCTCCGAAGGATAGAAATCTTATTCTTCTGAGTGGCAGAGTCAGCTTCTAATTGCTTAGTCTTCTCGTGAAGAATGGCAAACTTGATTTCAATTCTTCATTTCTCTTGCGAATAGCAGTAGCTTCAACTCCCAATTCTTCATTTTTCTTGCGAAATTGAAGATTCTTCTTTTCGAGAATATTACGCCTCTTTTCAAGATCTGAGGCAACAGCAAAGGAAGCTCTCCCGGACTACAAAAGAAAACAAAGAAATTAAAAAGATATAATTTAAAATCAAAACTTAAAAATAAAAAAAATAAAAAAAGAATGAAAACATACCAAGACACTAAGTGAATTTAACAAGCTTGGAGTCACTGATCTGGAGACCCCATGAAGAGAACCATCACTCTCAAGTAAAGGTGAATCGCAAATACTCGCGAGAGCCTTGCATGTACTAGAAAGGCGATCGTCACCCATCCCTTGCATAGAATCAGAAAAAATGCTAGACAGCTGTGCCATAGAAGATCCAGCTGGAGAATTTTAAGAAGGGATATCCACATCATCATATTCCTCATCACCGAATTTTCACCGACCGAGGATTCGAATGAGAGGGAGGTGAAGTTTTCGCTTCTTCGGAGGCAGAGCAACAGACTTCTCCTTGCAAAGAGGATTTTTACCTCTACCTTTGGCCTTCGTTTGCCTCAGGGTTTTCTTCTTCTCCAACAACTTCAACACCAACCTTCGCACACAAATGAAGATAAGAAACAGAGGCAACAATATTGTTAAAAAAATAATATATAAAGTGTTTCTTACTTCATCTATGACGGAGCGAAGAGCAGCTAAAGTGCTAGGCTTCCCGGTCCGGTTGTAGCTCGATCTTAACTCTAAAAAATTTCGCTAGAATCAAAGGATAAGGGAATAAGCAACAAATGAAAGATTACGAAGTACGCAAAGTTGGAAGACATACCTTTTTATTCTTCTCGGGCCAATTAAATACCCAAGGTCGATAAGTAGCGAAATTCGCAGGAAGTACATTCGAGCCCGCGATATAAGGCCCCTTTATCATCAATGGAAAAACACACCATCTATCGTCTTTAGAGTGACGCGGGACGTTGTTTTTACCAGAATGCCAATCAATGTCTTGCATAAGGAGTTTATCGTTAGCAACATCATCTTTTCTTTTCAGACGAACACCCCAACGAGTATTATCTTTCCTCATAGGAATGAATTCATAATTCTCGTAGAAACTCTCGACTGTGTATCTTTCTGCGAGTATCGCCAATTCCTTAAATCTTGGGTCTCTAACTTCAATTGGGTAAAGAGACCCCTTACTAGCGCCACGATTGGCGAACTCAAGTATTAAGCGAATGCAATCTCCGCTTAGTTGATAGATAGCACGCGAGAAGTTCGCATGAGCAAGAATTCCATAGAATAACGGAAGATTAGGGTTATAAAGAGGAATGAGAAGACCGGCGAGAATTTGACCAAGCGAAATTATGATTTCATGATCATCACAATGATGATCAGTGAACAACTTGGCAGAAAGAATGGATTTAGGTTCCTGACCGAGAATGATGGTTAAAGTAAAACCTTTTCCTTGAAGATCTTTTTGAATTTCTTCAAAAGAAGTTCGTATTTGCGGCCCATTGGAGCCATTTTTAGTATGGGAATGAATGAAGAACTGAAGATCAAAAGAAAGAAGAAGAATAAGATCTACAGTAGCAGAAACGGAAATTACGGAGGAGAATTGAAGAAAAATTGCAGAGAGAAAGTGAAAAAGAAGAAGAGGGGGGTGATAAAACTATATATAGAGAAGACTTCTCGAGAAGATAAACGCATTTAATGCGAGAAGGGACGTGAACGGTTGAAAAATAACGGTTGAAAGAGACGTGTCAAGAAATGGTTGGAAGAAGAGATACGTGTAATAAGTTCTGCGTAATAGTACGGAATCATGCAAATACAGAAAAATATGAAGAAATGAACAGCTGCGGCATTTTAAAAATAATAGTTCTCATGACGTTCTCTTCTTCGCAGAGAAGACATGAGAAGAGGCAAGATGTAGGATCAGAATATCGCAACACCAAGGTTCTCGCGAAATCCATAAGCGACACTAATCGCGAAGACATCGTGGGGTGGAAGTAAAAACGACGTAACGGATGACGACAAAGCCAAAGCATGAGAAAGATGTGAAGATGTAGCGAGATCGAGGAGTGTTGCGAGATTTGACATTTGTACATTTGTGATACTTTGCAAGTCATACCCGAAAATAAAGGACAACTTAGCTGTCATCCACTATGTAATGACCTATATAAAGAGCCGAATAGGCTTAAGGAGAAGGAGAGCTTTTTCGAGTGTTGAGCAAGTCATTAAGAGAGAGAAAGTTTAGAGTGATTGTAATTCTTTAGCCTATCTCCTTTTCATTTTGTAATATTTCTGGAGTTTGATCAATAAAAATTATAATTGTTCATCTTAAAATGATTTGATTGTGTGGATTCTTGTGAGGGGTGTAGTGTGGGATTTCCTGAAACTACAATAAGCAAAACATTCTCAGCACAATGGCGCAAGATAAACAAAAGGCAGAGATGGATATGAAGGACATGCGAACACAAATGGGTCAACTAGCTATTACTGTGAGCAAACTTGAAGCACAAGCAGCTGGAAAACTTCTTTCATAATCGTTGAATCATAGAGAGAATGCTCATCCTATTGATCTACGAAGTGGGAAGCAAGTAGAGAAGCCGGCAACATCACTGGTATCCCATGAACCTGATTTGGAAAAAGAAGAAGGTGAAAAAAACCCTAAAAAGGCTGACCCGGTAACAAATTCTAACTCTAAAACTCGTGTTTCTACTTATGCCACTCCTCCGCATTTTCCTAGCAGGAGTTTGCAAAGTCGAACAAGGAGACATTATACCAAGAGATTTGGGAGATCTTTAAGAAGATTGAAGTGAACATTCCACTCATTGAGGCGATAAGGCAGGTTCCTCGCTATGCAAAGTTCTTGAAGGAATTGTGCACTAACAAGCACAAGTTGACCGGTAATGAGGTATTGAGTGTGGGGGAAAATGCTTCGGAATATCTTCAAAAGAAACTCCCACCTAAGTTGAAAGATCCCGGTAGTTTCACCATACCATGTACTATTGGTAAAATCATGTTTGAACGTGCTTTGCTAGATTAGGAGCATCCATAAATGTTATGCCTGCTTCCATTTATGAATCCTTGAAACTTGGTCCTCTTAAGAATACCAGAATTGTTATACAACTTGCTGATAAATCTAATACTTACCCTAAAGGGGTCATTGAAGATGTTTTGGTGCAGGTTAATCAGCTCATTTTTCCGGCGGATTTATATGTTCTTGACACGATGGATGAAGATTCACCATCGTCTACTCCCTTGCTGTTGGGTAGACCATTCATGAGAACCGCAAGAACAAAGATAGATATTTTTAAAGGCGCCTTAACTATGAAATTTGATGATGAGATCATAAGTTTCAATATCTTTGAGGCTATGAGATATCCTAGTGTGCGCATTCATGTTTTTCAATTGATATTATTGATTTTCTAGCTCAACAGATTTTTGAATTGAATGGTGAAGATGCTTTAGAAAACACCATAGTGGAAGGTTTAGGTTATGGAAAATACAAAGACCTTGAAAGGGAATTGTCTATTTGTGATGAGCTTAAAGAGGTTGTTTTAGCTCTTAACTCATTACAAGAAGTTCCACAAAAGTATAATGTGTCTTATGTGTCTTTGCCGCTTACTAATGAGAAACTTTTACCATCAATTGTGCAGGCACCTATTCTTGAGTTGAAACCTCTTCTGGATCACCTCAAGTACATATATTTAGGAGATAAGGAAGAGTTGCCGGTGATCATTGCCAAAAACCTTACCAAGGTGCAAGAGGAGAAACTTGTTCGAGTGTTAAGAGAGTACAAGTCTGCCATTGGGTGGAGCATTGCCGATATCAAAGGAATCGTCCCTTCCACATGTATGCACCGAATACTTCTTGAGGAGGGGGAAAAACCAACAAGAGAAGCTCAATGTCGCTTGAACCCTCCGATGATGGAAGTAGTCAAGAAAGAAATCTTGAAGTTGTTGGATGTAGGGGTTATCTATCCCATATCCGATAGCAAATGGGTGAGCCCGGTTCAAGTCGTTCCAAAGAAGTCTGGAATCACGGTGGTGAAAAACGAAGACAATGACTTGGTTCCAACTAGAATCCAGACCAGTTGGAGAGTTTGCATTGACTACCGAAAGCTCAACTCTACCACTCGAAAGGACCATTTTCCCTTACCATTCATTGATCAAATGCTTGAAAGATTGGCTGGACACTCTCATTTTGCTTTCTTGACGGTTTTTAGAGGTTATAACCAGATTGTAATAGCTCCGGGAAGATCAAGAAAAGACGACGTTTACTTGTCCTTTTGGCACTTTTGCGTATAGACGTATGCCATTTGGCTTGTGCAATGCTCCACCACTTTTCAACGTTGTATGGTAAGTATATTTTCAGATTATGTGGAAAGCATCATAGAAGTGTTTATGGATGATTTTAGCGTGTATGGCGATTCTTTTGACAAGTGCTTAGATAACCTTGCACTTATTCTTAAACGATGCGTAGGAACTAATCTTGTGCTTAATTGGGAAAAGTGTCACTTTATGGTGAATCATGGGATTGTGCTACGCCATGTTATATCCTCTAAGGGGTTAGAAGTGGACAAGGCTAAGATAGATTTGATTCGGAACTTACAATACCCCACAACTGTGAGGGAGGTTCACTCTTTTCTTGGTCATGCAGGTTTTTATAGGAGATTCATCAAGGATTTCTCCAAGATTGTAATGCCCCCGTGTAGGCTTTTGCGTAAAGATGTGGCCTTTGATTGTGATAAGGAATGCAAGGAAGCTTTTGACACCTTGAAAGAGTTGTTGACTACCGCACCAATCATCAAACCACCGGACTGGAGCAAGCCATTTGAGTTGATGTGCAATGCAAGTGATTATGCCATTGGAGCCGTGTTGGGACAGCGAGATGGTAAAGTTCCACATGCCATTTATTATGCTTCTAGAACTCTCAACGGTGCACAAATCAACTACTCCACTACTGGAAAAGAGCTCTTGGCCATAGTATTTGCTCTAGAGAAGTTTAGATCTTACTTGGTGGGAACAAAGGTGGTGGTTTTCTCTGACCATGCTGCACTTCGATACTTGCTCATAAGATGGATGCTAAGCCAAGGATCATAAGATGGATACTCCTTCTTCAAGAGTTCAACTTGCAAATCAAGGACAAGAAGGGAAGTGAGAATACCATAGCGGATCATCTAAGCAGATTGGTTGTGTCCGAAGAAGCGATTCCTTTGCATGATAGCTTCTCGGATGAACAACTCTTTGCGGTTGTTGGCACAACTCCATGGTACGCTGATATTGTTAACTTCTTGGTGACGGGACAAGTACCTAGTTCCATGTCTACGTTTCAGAAACACAAGCTCAAGAAGATTGCTAAGAAATATATATGGGATGAACCTTATTTTTGAAAATATTGCTCCGATCAAATGATCCGCAGGTGCGTACTCGAACCCGAGTTCCAATCAATTCTGAATTTTTGTCACTCATATTCTTGTGGTGGCCATTTCGGAGCCAAGAGGACAGCCCTCAAGGTTCTCGAAAGTGGTTTTTATTGGCCTACATTGTTTAAGGATGCATATTTATTTTGCAAGGCGTGTGATAGGTGTCAAAGGACAGGCAATCTAGGTGCTAGAAACCAAATGTCGCAAACACCAATTATCGCTGTTGAGATTTTTGATGTTTGGGGTATCGATTTTATGGGGCCTTTTGTGAATTCAAATGGGAAATTTTATATACTTCTTGTTGTAGATTATGTTTCTAAGTGGGTGGAAGCTAAGGCCACCCCTACTAATGATTCTCAAGTTGTTTGTGAGTTTGTGAAGGAACATATCTTTTCTATATTTGGCACACCTCGAGTGGTGATTAGTGATGGAGGTTCGACTTCAAGAGATCCTTTCACGCTCTTCTAAATAACTATAATATTTCTCATAAAGTTGGCACACCGTATCATCCACAAACGAGTGGTCAAGCTGAAATTTCCAACCGGGAGATTAAGTCCATCCTAGAGAAGACGATGAACGTTACAAAGAAGGATTGGAGTTATAGACTCAATGACGCTTTGTGGGCATATAGGACAGCTTACAAGACACCCATCGGTATGTCTCCTTTTAGGCTTATCTATGGTAAACCTTGCCATCTTCCGGTGGAACTTGAACACAAAGCTTATTGGGCCATCAAGGTATGTAATATGGAATTGGATGCAACTGGTGAACATATGAGTTAGAAGAGATACGAAATGATGCATATGAAAGTTCACGCATTTACAAAGAAAATACCAAAGCTTTCCATGATAAAATGATTTCCCGAAAGAGTTTTGAAGTAGGGCAGAAAGTTCTTTTATTCCATTCTCGTCTTAAATTGTTTCCTGGTAAACTTAGGTCCAGATGGATTGGACCATTTGTTGTTACTAATGTGTTTGTGCATGGTGCAGTTGAAATTAGTAGTCCCAAAACAGGGCTAGTTTCCAAGGTCAACGACTATCGTTTGAAACCATACTATGAACAATTTGTGACGGAGAATCGGGATATGGTCACATTGAGTGATCCACTCCCTCCGGAGGAGTAATTGGAGCCGAAAGTCGGTGACGACTTTAAACCAAGCGCTAAGTTGGAGGCAACCCACCCGGTTTTGTATCTTTATCTTTTTATTTTTAAGTATTTTATCTTTATTTTTTTGTTTTTGCATATCATTTGCGGAATTTCCCACCTTGAACTTTACTTTGAATGATTAAATTTTACACTGAGGACAATGTAAAGTTTAAGTGTGGGGGAGCATTTATATGTTTGTAGTTTTATTCCTTTAGTAAAAAAAAAGAAAAAAAAAGTTTGCTTTATAAACTCCGAAATCTAGAAACTTGTGCTTTTTAGGATGACACTACCAATATAAGTGGATGGAACCATCTTGATTACAGGAGTTGAGGAACCCATTAACTAAAAGGACGGACAGAGCTCATGTGTTAGAAATAATATGATAGTTGTTACCATATCTCGGAATGTCACCATATCACTTTCTGTTTTTATTCTTGCAATATTTTCTTGTTTAACTAAGTGATTTGGTGGGTCACTAACATCGAATTGTTATTACTGCTATGATGAAATAAAGTGATTGAGTTACTAAAAAAAAAGAGACCAGACCAATTAGACCAACCGGAGTATATACGGAAGAAAAAAAAAATTGACACTTTGATGCAATATGTGTGTGTTCTCCCTGTCTCCGTCGCCTAAACAAGCGTGGAATGCAGGATCCAAGGGAATTACCATGTAATCTGTTGACAAGAAGCATGCGCCTGGATCAAAAGATCCAATCATGTTGTCAATTAAAAAAAAAGTAAAAAAAAAAAAGTGAAAAAAAGAAGAAGAAAAAAAAGTTATTATTATTATTGTTTGTTCAATAAATCGACCGCTGGTTCCATTGTATTTGCCAGTCGAGTTGATCTAGAATTAAGATTGTCGACGCTGATTCCTTTGTATATGCAAGGCTGAGTTGATATTAGAATTCAGACAAAGTATCTCAATCCATTAGGTCATAGGTTCATCTTGGTGGTGACCTTCAGACAGATATGGGAAACACCGATCACTTGTCAACATTCGCAAACATCTATCTCTATATCCATCTTCTTAATCTATTCATGTGTGATTGTGGTTAGTTAGATTCCGAGTATTGTGGTTTGTTCAACTTTATGAGTAGAGCTTTGTTTATATATGAATTGAATTTGCATCAAGGTACCTCCTCATGTTGTCATTTTGGGTTCGTTCATAGACTTTTCACAGGTAGTTGGAATTTGGAGTAAAAGGTTTTGTAGGTACACCTCTTGTAAACCTTAACGAGACTAAAACTCATGCACTAGGGACACCTAGGGTTTCAAAGGCTTGTTATTTATGCTAAAATTAACCGTAGCCTCTACGACACGGAGTTGTATGTATGTTTTAGAATTATTTTGTTTTGATTTGCTCGAGGACTAGCAAAGTCTAAGTGTGGGGGAATTTGATAGGTGTCTAAAACACCTTGATATTTATCAATTTTTTATGCTTTCTTTGCTTAGTTTTCTTGTAAAATACGTATCTTATGATTGTTTTTGAGTATTTAGGTACTTTGGAGTCATTTGGAACAAAAGAAGAAGAAACATCGCAAAAGTCTCATCTCATGTGCAACTGCTATAGGGATCGGAGCTGAGACAAGCCAAGACAAGGATAAGGGGTTGCCAGCTCTATTTGGTGGCCCATATTGTTTTAATGGGTGCAAATATTCCAATATGTACGGACAGACCTGATTAGGTCGAGTTGCTTCTCAGACAACTCAACTCTCATTAACTCATGTCCTCTGAAAACAATAATGGAGGCGTTGTTATGAGAGAAAACAGGGAAGATCAATTTAAGGGATGATAGTGTGTCTGTGGTGGCTGAGAGTACAGAACAAGAAAGTTGATTAAGCTGTTGTCATCTGGTTGATTCAAACAGAGAAGAAGAATTGGGGTTTAGTGATTGAGGTCGATTCAAAGAGGAAATTGAAGTCAAATTGTTGCAGTTGGTGGTGAAGATGAAGCTGATGCAGTGTATTTGAGGAATTGGGAATCAACCATTTGGATTCAGTTAAAGATTGAAATTTAGGGTTCTTTGTACATTGGGGTTTATGTGAAATTGTATCTGGCGCTGTCAAGATTTGAGTTGCTGGTGGTGCTACTGATTCAAGAAGGTGGGTTTAACTCGGATTTGAAATTCCAGTGGAATCAGAAAAGAATTTGAGAGTTGAGGGCTCTGAATTTAGGGTTCGTGAAACGAAATTTGGAGGGTTTTGCGATCGAGTTTGGAGCTGAGTTTTAGCAGTTGGTAGGACAAGGAAGAGCTAGGTGAGACATGGCTTGATTCTTGGTAGTTCGCTCGAGCATGGAGGTGATATGGCGAGTTATTGAGATGAATTGCAGCTGCAATATGTTCCGGTACAACCAGGTTTGTTCTATTGTGGGTTCTGGAGATAAACAAAGCAGGATTGTGCAAGATTGTGGTAATTTGGTTGAATCCTGGCAGTAAATGGGAGAATGGGTGACAACTGGATCTGTTTTGCCGTGAGCTAATGGGTTATGCATGAAGGGTACTGGTGGTGCTAAAGGTCTGTTGTGAATATGCAGATGGACTTAAAGCTGGAATAATTGATGCTGGCAGAACAGGCAGTGTTGAATGAACACATTGCAGGTGCATGAATGAAGGTTCTGAGATGGTACCTGAAGTTGTTGGAGTTGAGTTAGCAGAGCAGGGAAGACTTGAGTTTGTTTAGATGGATGCCTAGGTTCAGGTGGTGGTTGAGGTGCAGTGATGATTGAATGATGCAGCTGACCTGGGATGCAGAGGAAGGAGTATTGCAACTGTACTGTTGCTGCCTTGATGAAGGAAATGTTGTTATCGTGAATGAATGATTAAGCTGTTGCAGGATCAGCTGGGAATCGTACAAATTTGAGATCGAATGGGTCTACTGGAGGTGTATTTACAATGGCTTGTGATGAGTTGTTGCAGCTGAGAGATTACGGGTGAATGAGCAATGCAAGTTGGAGCAGTTGGGTTGCGGCTTAACTGAATTGCAGGAAAGGGATTGTGTGCCAGTAGAGAAGAAAGTATGAACTAGCAGATTAAGGAGGCAGTCTTGACAGTAAAGAAGCTGAGTTGCAGCTGTTGCTCATATGAACTCGAGAGATAGGTGGTTCGAGACAATGGAACTGGTGGACTGGATTGTTGTGATGGTCTTGGTGTGACCTGCGATGTTGAGTCAGTGATTAATGGAATAGCAGTCATGGGTATACAAGGAAAGATTGGAGCTGAAATTCAAGTTGTTGATGGAATTGAATATGAATGATACTACAGGTGGAATTGTTGGTGCTAATGTTGCAGTTATGAATTGGATTGCAGGTGGTTACTGCAAGACAAGGAAATGCTGGTTGAACTGAAATGGAATGAATGGATCATGTGAAATGCAGAGGTGCAACATTGACTTGGTGAGCAGGATGGGGCAACATTGAATACAGCCTATGCAAAATGGCTTTGGCTTGGCAACTCATCCCACTCAGACGAGTTAGATATCTGACTCGGTTCTGACTCATGACCTCACTGAGTTAATTCAGTCGATTCACATGACTCGGTCTGACTTTCCGAGTTGACTCGTTGACAAACTTTGACCCGTTGATTGGATTGACTTTCCCGGTCACCTGAACACTTTCCCGGCCAAATTTTGGCTGTGTTTTGGGATTTCTGGCGTCTACTTTCTGAGTATGTTTTCTGCATGGGTTTTTTCACACTTGGGCTTGGTGGATTTCTATCGATTGGACCTTGGAAGACGAGACCTAATTTTGGGAACAAGAGGAGCTATAAAAGAGAAGTCTTTCCACAACTTTGATGACGTATTCGACTTGGAGTTTTTGGGAGAGAGCCGCAACTAGGGTTTGCTTTCGTATTTATTTTTCATCTTCTTTATTTCAATTATTATTGATGATGAACTCCATTATTATGAGTAGCTAAAACAATCGTTGATTAAGGGTGATTTCAAAACCCGAAATATGAACCTATATTTGATATGCAATAGCTCGTTTTCTCACAAGTTTCGTTATTGTTTGATTTCTACCATGCTAATAATGTTTATGGATTATTTGTTGATTGTTTAAGTTCGAAATTAAATAGTTGATTCATAATCCTATTGCTAGTTTAGATTTTCTTCGACCCGTAATTGTCTAGAAATATAAACACAAGTAGCAATATATGGGTATTGATGATGGGATTTTGTTAAATGCCCATATGTAGAAATTGACACTAGTAGGTGATTCATGCTTTTGAATTCATCACTAGGAGCAACCTTATCTCACAAAACTTAGAGAACTTGTTTAGGTCACACCTAGAAAGCGTACCTCTAGGAAACTTGGCAAGTAGAAAGCTTAGGTGAGTCGAGCGCTTCCGTATCCGGTGAGCTTAGGAGATAATAACGGGATAGTTGAGCGTACTAATTATTAACAAGATAATGCGAAGAACGTGCGATATATCGATTTGGTTTATGTTTCGTGGTCGAGAATGATTCCTTAATCAATTTTATCTCATATTTGAATACAACTTTACAATTTTTAGAATTTCTATAACAAAACAATCTTTCTAAGAGTATTTGCATAACAACTTTTGCTTAACACACCTCCCTAGGGACGAATATGCTTTCATATATTACTTGCTAGTGTAAAGAGAAGTAGAAAAATATTATTTACGAGTTGACACCTCGTCAATATTCCGTGAAATATTCTGTGGTAGTAAAAAGTAACTTTTGTACCTGCATGGTTTTTTTGGTTGAAGACAATGCCCGCATGCATTTCGAAATGGGGGATATTATTGGTCGGCATGGTTGTACCGTGAATACTATGCCGCTAAGGTTGTTGCCGACATTGTATTCAAACTACGGCCATGCCAGCACCGAGCTTTTTCAGCTTCAAAATGGTGATTTCAAAGAAAAAAACCAAAATTTCAACTTATTGACCCATGTACCTGAGTATTGGGAGTGATTTATGTGAGCTTGTTTACTTTCTTGGGTTGGTTCTTCACGTAAATCTCCATGCTCATAAAAATCATGATTCAAGGGTGTTGGTTACACAAACAATTGCAATTGTGAATCGTTGTCATTAGCAGAAGATTCAAGATATACACTCCTTGTTGTAATTGAGTTAAAGATTCAGTAGCAATTCTCTCTTTACTATTGATAAAGCGGGAGTACAACAACCACACCCAACAATTCGATTAGCAATCTGTATGGACAAACTCCAATATACTTTCTAGAGAATCAACTAGACAGTCAGACTCAATCTAGAGAAAAGTATATCAAAGAGTTTATATCTCAATCTCTCGATTTGATCTTTACTCAAGCAAATAGAAATCTACGAGTCTTTATCAAAGAGAGATAACTTGGATGGTACCAAAGACTAATATCCAAGTGTCAATCAATTTAAATCAACAACCAAAGGTCGGATATTGAACAACGCACAACCCGTGATATTTCAATTATATAAACAAATATAATGCGGAAAAGAAATAACACAGACACCAGAATTTTGTTAACGAGGAAACCGCAAATGCGGAGAAAAACCCGGGACCTAGTCCAGTTGAACACACACCGTATTAAGCCGCTAGAGACACTAGCCTACTCCAAACTAACTTCGGTCTGGACTGTAGTTGAACCCCAATCAATCTCACACTGATCCAAGGTACAATTATGCTCCTACGCCTTTGATCCCAGCAGGATGCTACGTACTTGATTCCCTTAGCTGATCTCACCCACAACTAAGAGTTTTTTTTTTTTTTGATCAATTCACAACTAAGAGTTGCTACGACCCAAAGTCTAAGACTTTAATAAACAAATCTGTATCACACAGAAAAGTATACGGTAATAGATGAATCCGTCTCCCACGAATATACCTACGAGTTTTGTTCCGTATTTTGATAAATCAATGTGAACATGAACCAATTGATAACCCGGACTTATATTCAGAAAAAGACCTAGTATTATCAATCACCTCACAATAATCTTAATCGACGCAGCTAAAAAAGATATTGTGGAATCAAAAACAATGAGACGAAGTGTTTGTGATTTCTTTTCTATCTTGCCTATCGGAGATATAAATCTCAAGCCAATTATTCCAATTGTACTCGTACGATAGAAACAACAAGATCAGATCGCACAACTACAAGAAAAGTAGTATCGATCCTGGCTTCACAATCCCAATGAAGTCTTTAAGTAGTTAACTTTGGTTTAGAGAAGAAAACCCAAGGTTAAAAGAGAATCGACTCTAGCTTATGCAACTAGTATCACACGTAAGGTGTGGGGATTAGGTTTCCAGTTGCTAGAGTTCTCCCTTATATAGTCTTTCAAATCAGGGTTTGCAATCAATGTTAGCTTGGTAACAAAGCATCCAATATTCACCGTTAGATGAAAACCTGATTAGATTCAAGCTAATATTTCTCAACCGTTGGATTGAAACCTTAGCTTGTTACACACAAATGAAATGTCCAATTTTGGGTTTATGTAACCGTTCCCAAACATTAACATTTGTTGGTTCAACAATAGTTAACCAAATGGTTAGCCATATGATCACTTTCATATCCACCATATTCTTCTTCACCATAACTAGTTCAAATGACTCAAATGAACTAGTTAGAGAGTTGTTCAATTGCTTAGATCTTATGTAACTACACAAGACACAATCGAAGCAAAAACGGTTTGATTCACTCGAATCGGTTCATGAACTTTATAGCCACGGTTTGCAAAAGCATTCCTTAGTTTATATAAACATGAGTTCAAGAACAACCGATTTTAGATATAACCTACTCAAGTTCGCGGACTAGGTTCGCGGACTTAATCTCACGGAAGGAGTTCACAAACTCCAGCAGAAATTCTCTGGTCGAAAACTTCCGCCAGTTCGCGGACTTGGCTCACGCCACATTTCGTTTCTCTTGACAACAAAGTTCGAAAACTTTGGTTCAAGGAATAAGGACTTATACATATATGTGTTTCCACAACAATGCTTATATCCTACCAATGGTTATGTAATCTAAACTCTCATTTCAATCATTGAAACATTCTCATAGGACGTTATATAGTCGTTATTCATGAGACCATTTTTTCGTCGAGCAATTTTCAAAGTGATTGAAACATAACATGACATTCGTCACTAGGTAAAGATGAATTTGGCTAAAGCGAAAGCTTACCAACACATATTTCGAGAAATAGATAGGCGAGTTAAGTTTGGCTCAAAATAGCAAATGTGTATAATGAAAGTGTATATATCAAAACAACTTTTGTCTCAAGAATAAGAGATAGAGTAAATAGATTTTTGAGTGATAGATAAGTTCAAGTCTCCACATACCTTTCAGTCGATGAAGTTCCACCAGTTCATGAGTAGTCATTCGTCTTGTATGATGATTACCATGGAGTCTTGAGCTCAACTACACTTTCTATCCAAGTCCGAGACCTTTAGTTACAATAGGCTAGAAATCAAGACTTATAGTTTTGATCACTAACATTGACAAACATGCTTGAGATAGCAACGCATGCGAGTTCGACCGAGCAATGCTCTAACAACTATCATCCACCATTTTCACCCAAAACCTTTCTCTTAAAATTTCCCCTCCTTCTACTCTCACCTCACCCAAATCATAATACACTAATCATTTAACAAATAATCTTATAAATTTCCTAATTATAATTAACCACCAAACCAGTTTCAGTAAAATTCAACTTCCGACCAAACCTCTTTCTCTCTCCCTTTTTTGTAACCGTTTTCCTCTCTGGTAAAATTCGTTGAGTTTGGTATGAAATTTTCAGACATTCTCAACAGATTTGGTTGTAAATAGTATTAGCATAATAACATTAAATAAAATTCGCTATTTTGAGCGATCCAGGTTTTTTTATTAGTTTTTTTCTTCTTATATGCCTTGAAGGCGTATAAGAATGCTTCTATCTAATGACCTCAGAATGCTTCTTAGATGTTTGTGAAGTAGTTTCTAATAGCCTTGAAGGCGTTTCATTCGATTGCGACAATCGTTTCAATTACATCAACAATGGCGATTCACATCGGCATGAAGGGACACTATATTTCCATGAAGATCCATGGCTACCCGAAGTGATCGTGATATTGATGTTGTGTGCATACTACTCCCTTTTGGGACAATTTTATCTTATTGAAGAAGACAAATTCTTCGAATCAAAATGGCAGAATCTTAATTCACTGGCCATCCTTCAAATATCATCAAATTTGTTGGTGAAATTCATGTTTTTTTACCATATATGATGTAGTACAATTTACTTGTAATTGTGAAACAAAGCATTTGTATTTTAGCTTGTTTTTCATCTTTGATGTATCATTATTTTTTTTTTCTTTTCGAAAAAGAGGTATTAACCTCGATCATATATTAAGGATTCTCATAACTCTATTGATGTATCATTACTTGATGTAAGCAATCTTACTCATTAAAGAAACTTAGAGGTAAAAAAAATTAACCACCAAACTTGATTAGTGAGGGGGTAAATTAAGAATTAGGTAAAATATATGGATAAAAAGTGACTCGGATTTGTTATTTAAATTCCGTTTTTGTCTTTTCTTGTATCCCCTAATTAATTTCTGGCTTGATTGGGGTATACCCAGATTAATTGGGGTATACCAAATGAGACAAAATAGAGTCATTTTGAAGTAAAAAAGGTCACCCCTTAACCAAATATTTTTAAAATGGCAAAATTGCCCTCGTTTAATTAACATTAAAATTTTGATTAGATTAATTAATTAAGTTTAAATTGATTGAATAGATTAAAACTTATGAATTTAAGTTATGAAATTTTGTTTTTGATTGAACTTTTGTGGGATGAGTTTTGATGATTTTTTTTTTTTTTTTTTTTTTGAGAATATCTCTTGCAACGAAAATGAAGCACACAACCGAAACACTTCTAAAAAGGGGATTGCAAATCTGTTGTATGAAATCATACTCAAAATCAAAGAAGAAATCAACACTTTCAGTTCTAAAAGTATGAAAAGTCGGCAAGGTCGACGAATGAAGAACATGCCGACTGTATTTGGTAGGCAAGGTATTTAAATGAAGAACATCTGAGACTTTATTTTTTTTTGACACACGAGGAGATGCTATTGAAAAATATTAGTTACAAGGTCTACAAAAAAAAAAAACTTGCATTTGTTGAAAAATACCACGCCACATGTTGAAAATACCTATAGAATTTGTTGAAAAAATTTACAAGGAGATGGCTATTGAAAAATACCACGCCTGGCTGTCGAAAATACCATCTTGGCTATATTTGGCAAAGGCAAGGTCTTCAAAAAATACCCTGCCGGTTGTTGAAAAAATACACACAGGAGATGGCTATTGAAAAATACCACGCCGGATGTTGAAAATACCCTGCCGGCTATATTTGGCCGGCAAGGTCTTCAAAAAATACCCTGCCGGCTGTTGAAAATTTTTACAGTCGCCGCCATGGCTGTTATGAAAAGTCGGCAAGATATGCATGTTACGACCTTGTCGACCAAAAACACAAAAATCATAATTTTCGATTTCTAACCTAATATAACAATCAAATCACACAACACAATAATGGGTTTGAGTTTAAACATCATTTATAGTCTTTTTTTCGCTAGTAGAGTTTTTTTTTTGGAAAATCAAAGTTGAAGATTTTTATATGGCTTTGGTAGATGGAAGATGAAGATGAAGAAGAAGAAGAGAAGATTAAGAGTTGTTTAGTTTTTTTAATTTTAGGGTTAATGAAATTAAGAAATGGGTTTAGTTTAAGATTTAAATAGTTCAAGGGTATTAAAGTAAAATCACCCTTTTTAATAATGACACACCATGTCCCCTTGAAATTGGGTATACCCCAATTAATCTGGGTATACCCCAATCAAGCCTGGATTAATTTTAGTACCCACGTTCTTTTTTTACCTGGCGAGATTGGGGTATACTCAAACTAATTGGGGTATACCCAATTTTAAGTGGACATGTGACCTTACTAAGGGGAGGCCAAAACGTGGTAAACTTACTTAAATACCCTACACTAATCAACCTAAAACTAAACTCTAAACTTAAAAACCAAAACCCGATTAACCAAAAACCTCTCCTCTTCTCTTTCATTCTTCTTCTTCTAAACCCTCTCATCTTCTCTTTCATTCCAAAAACTTAAAATCAACCAAAATTTTGAATTTTGATTTTCTACCTAAAAAAAAATGGTTGATTCTAAACGATCCAAAGCAGAAGAGAGATTGTTGGTAACATGAAAACCTCCAAATCGAGGGAAAAGGTAAGGGAAAGGTTGGAGCGAGTAAACCCAAGAATGAAATCCTTGAAGATCTTTGAAAAGAAACCTCTAAAAGGCGAAAAGAAGATTGTAAGTGATTTATAAACTCAAACCCATTATTGTTTTGTTGTATATGATTGTTAGATTAGGTTAGAAATCGAAAATTATGATTTTCAGATTTGTTGGCCGGCAAAGGTCGATACTTAAACAACATGCCGGCCATTGGTATTTTGAAAAGAGCCGGCATGGTCTCGGGATGAATAACATGCCGACTTTTCATCGAGCCATGGCGCTGTTTGACAATAACCGGGCCGACGGTCTAATAACCAACCATCTTAGGGTTATATTTGGTCGGCGTTGTTTTTGACTTGTACCATGCCGACTTTAGGCATCAGAAACCTTAATTTCCTAATTTATTAGTCGGCATCTTTCATAGATAGTACCAATCCGGCGTTTTATTAGTCGGCAGGGTAGTTGGTTAACTACATTAAAGCTTTAATGTAGTCGCGGTGTTTTATTTATCGGTCTTGCTAGGCCGGGGGTAGAAGGTCAACGGTGTTGTGTTGTTTGTTTTCATATATCTTATTTGTGCATTGTTTAGGTTCCCGAGAGGAAACAAAAGAAGAACTACCTTGTCTTGTTAACAATGCGAAGAGCTATTTTGAATATTTGGACACAATTTATCCAAATTTAGAAGAACCTAAAGATGGGCCGAAGAGAATTGCCCGTTTAGAAAGTTATGTTTGATGGGCAAGGAAAATCCAGGAAGAATTTCTAAGGTTTATGAACAGTCTAGCAATCCCTCAACTATGAAGAATGCACATCATCGGAGGAGGAAGAAGAGGAGGTTGATCCAAGAACTTTTTCGGGGCATGTGACTTTTCCGGGTGAACCCCTATTACAATGAGGATGGTGACTACATAGGCCCGAGATAAGGGGAAGGGAAAAGCAAGGCGATCTTAGGTGAAAAAGCTAGTGATGGGGAGGAAGATAACAACAACAAGAAGGATCCATGAAATTCTTAAACTTTATTATGTTTCACTTGGTTTAGAAACTTAGATTGTGGTTTGAACTCTTTCATTATGTTTTGAACTCTTAGAAGTTATTTGAATTTTCAGTTTTAGTTGCTTTAGAAGTTATTATTTTGTTTATGCACTTTTAGACAAAGTACTTGAGGCCGGCATGGTATGAAGTATATACCTTCTGAACGAATGTTAGTTGCACCTTTTAGGTACAAAGTACAACCCATTGAATGCTCAACGGCTAGAAATTTGAAAAATCAAGATATTAGGTATGTTTTTATTATAAAAGCATTCCCAACTTCATCTTCAACCTTGCATAAAGAATGGAAGTTTCACCACCAAATATTTGTAGTCTTTGTACACTAAGTGGTGATTTTGCAAGGGATTGTCCCTTTGAAGGAAGCAAATGCACTATTGAAGGTTGTAAGGGATTCTTATTTCTCATGAAAGCTGCAATAGGAGGTGTATATCAAGTAGTATGCTTCAAAATGCACTTGTTGTGGGTTTTTCTATTGGATAGATGAGCGTGTAGCTTCAAGTATGAAGATGAAGTTGCTAAAATCAACCTTCTACCATGCACGAGATCCATGTTGCGACGGTAAGATGAAGCTAATTACCTCTCCTAAGAAATTGTGTAATTAGGAAAAAGATACTATATATGTCCCAAATGTGTTAGGGTAAAGTTTTTAACGTTTGTATGCTTTAATTAAGGTTTGTATCCGATGTATTGTCGGCATTGTCTTAAATTATAAGCTTACCGGCTCCCACTTAGTCGGCATTATACTATATTAAAAGCTTTCCGACGGTTGTTGTCGGCATGGATATTATAATACACCTTCACCGGCTTTAATAGAAAATAACATTCATGAACAATTTGTGAGGGAGTTCTAAGCCGGCATGGTTCTGCTAAATAACAATACCGGCGCAACTAAAGCCGGCAACCTCTCAAAACCAGGACCGTGCCGGCTTAATAGTAAAAAACATCCAGGAACAATTTTTTAAGGGAGTTCTTAGGCGGCATTGCGGCCGGCAGTCTGAAGAAATAATACCGTGCCGACCCTGGGATAGCCGGCAGCTTGTCAAAAGCCGGACCTTGCCGGCCATATCAGCGACTTTTTCTGTCTTTGTCATGCATTGCGCCCGGCGATCGAAGAAATAATACCGTGCCGACCTCGGGATAGCGGCATGTTTTGGTAATGAATATGATGCCGACCAAATGAGAATACACCCAAAAAAACACATCCATTTCATTCATTCGTAGCACTCAAAGTACATTACACAAAACACACATGCGATTACAAAAGTACTCAAAAGTACGAATGTTTTGTCTAGTACTCCATTGTACACTACACAAAAAAGTTGCTTTATTCCCTAATCATAATCACTCCTCACTCAAATCTATTGGAGGGAGTTCATTCAAACCTATTGAACCTCCTTTAGTCAAATCTATGGGACATTCCAGAGACTCATCTATAACATTCCAAAGGGCCATGTTGTCCTCATAAATTTTCATCCATTCCTTGCTCTTGTTGTTTGTGAACTTCTCCCACAAACTAAACCTACATAGAGGAGGTAATGGACATTCCTTATTGAGTTGTAGACCAATAAAATGATTTTTATCCACCAAAGCCATGACAATTCTTCTATGCTTGAGTTGCTCCACGCAAACCGCATGTTTCGGTGCAAATGCTATAGATAATCCCTCACTAAAAAAATGTACCACGCAATTCAAGTATCGCAATAGATGGCCACACTCGGCATTCTCAACCAATGCTCCCATTTGATCGGTGCGTTTCCCTCCGGGCCTTTAACACTAGTAAGCAAACCTTTGAAAGTTGCTTCTTTTTCCTCCATGGAACCTTCTAGAATCATTGAGATATGGAACTCCTTGTCGTGTTCTAGTCGAGCGGCCATCTTCTTTCTAATGTATTGGCATTGGGTGAGATTCTCTTCAACCGCTCCACTTAGGTGTCCCAATTGTTGCGAGATAACGTGAAACCCACAATTTCCATCTTTCGGAACATCGTCGGTACCAATCACGAAATCTTGAATAATTGGAGGGAGTTGAGTACGATACTTTTGCAACACCGGTTGTACTACCTTCTTTGGGACGACTTTTTTCTTCGCCACATCTCCTTGGCTTGCTTGGCTCTCAAGAGGTAGAGTTCCATTTGTATTCAAGTTAGAGACCGTTGGCGTAGTTGAATCCTTCCTTGGACGACCTCTTTTCTTTTTAGCGGGCTCCTCCTTGTATTGCGCCTCGGTATAAACATGTCCGGATGGATCGCACTTTGTACTCAAATGCTCTTTAATGTTTTCCCTTTTGGATTGATCACTTGTGCTTCATAGTTTGTTTGTCCAACCTATTCAACTTGGGGTATTTTTCGAGGATTATTCTCCCAAGTTCCATGTCGCCAAACTCTTCACCGGGATCTTCTCTTGGAGTAGGTTTGAAAGATAATTGCTTCCAATAGGGATCGATATCATCAAGAGGAATGGGAGTTTTATACCTACCAAGCATATGACGACATGGAAGTCCGATAGCCTTCATTATCCTACACTTACAAGGAGTGCTCGGGTCGTCATACTTTTTATACTTTTTAAACAAAGCGAGATGTTTCATCATAAAACGTATTGCCCAATGCGATACGTTGCAATGTATACCAACAAGCATCCAATTATCCTCCTTAAACTCCCTCAACTTCCGGAAGCTACTTTCTTGGAATTGTTTTTTTATCTTGTTGATATCATTATTAGTGTATTCATGGATAGCATGTTGCACCGTCACAATCCCATTTTGACTCGTGAAAAGTAGACCTTTTAGTCTCCCATGCGCTTGCTCTACCATACTTGTGGATTCAAGTTTGAAATGTTTATAGTCGTAAGTATAAGCATACACAAACCTCTCTTTGTGTGGACTCAACCATTGTTTCTTGCAATATTCCACTACTTTGGGGTAATTAGTCCCCCAATCATCCTCGAAATCCTTCAAGTTTAACTCATATCTTCCCACACTCATCGACCAAACCACCTTATCCCACGCTTTCATGAATAACCCAAACTTAATCTCACCTTCTTTCCATTCTTCGTCTTCTTTCTCTTTCTCCTTCTCTCGCTCCTCTTTAGTTAGTTTGCTAAGACGTTCATCTTCATCTTTTTCACGTTTAGTTCCTTTCTTTGATTTCGGTTTTTGGATATGACTTCTACAATTCTTTCTAAGATTGCATTGTATATGCCAAGTGCAAAGGAAATTTTGTGCATTGGGAAAGACTATCCTCACGGCGTTCATTATTGCTTGCTCATTGTCGGTGACTATAACCCCGGAGTTTCGTCTTCGTGGTAGAGAAGCTTCAAAGTTTCCAATGCCCAAATATAACTATCATCCTTCTCACGATCCATAAAACACCATGCCACCGTGAACGATTGCTTATCTGAGGTTTGTCCTACAATGTTCAACAAAGGCATGTTGTACCTATTCGTCTTATAAGTACAATCCATGAACAAAACTTGGTAAAAGCAACGCGCCAATTGAATCATATCGGGATGTGCAAGAAAAATACGATCCACCTTCCCCTTCGATGACTCATGGTGTCTCACCGTGTAGTTGTATTTGTGTATTAACCATTGTGATTCTTCCATCACCTTTCTTCCATCCCATTCAATTCTTTTAATAGTTGCCTTGGCCGCATAAATTGTAGACAATGAAGAGAGGTTATGCGGGTCGTCCCTCTTGAACTTACTTAGGAGCTTACTTGGTTTAATTCCCCAACTTGTTCTTACTTGTTCGAACTCGTGCGGTTTCAACTTGGCAACTTGACAATGCCCAACAAGAGTGTCCGGATCTTTATGGCTATGCCAACCAACATCAACTCTACTCATTCTCCACACGTTGTCGGTATCTTTGTTCCTCCCAAAAATAATCTTGAATGGGCATCCACACTTCTTTGACTTCGTCTTGTACACCCTAGTCGTCTTCTTATCATACACATAACCCTTCCTCTTGTGACTTTCCTCCAGGCAAACCATAACACTCGCATACCATTTCAAACCGCGTATCTCTTTGTTGGGTGTTTTTCACTAGAACGCACATCTTCTCTTTGGCTTTCTCAACAATCCAATTGACCGCGTCGTCTTTTTCCTTCCATTCCAAATCATTAGCATAATGTTCGGAAGTATCGGGACCCTAATTTTCGAGCTTGAGGTGATCCTCCATAGGTACCAATGCCACAATCTACAAAACATCAAAAGTTTAGTTGATGTGTATTACCACGGTCGGCATGGTCGACATATAAAACAATGCCGGCTAGAAAAGACCGAAAGGTAATAGAATATAAACATTGCAGAGCATGAAAACGCCGAGAAGGTATGAAAACATTACAATGCCGGCGTACGCATTTTCAAGTAAGGGCTCTGTGTTTCAAAAAATAAAAGTCGGCAAGGTTCAAATTTTCTACATTCATTGCGATGGTATTGCTCATGAAAAGTCGGCACGTTATTCAAAGTAGAACAAGCCGGCTTTTTAAATGTGGCATGATCGACAAGCGTCGACCTTGCCGACCTCCTGTCTGATGCGGGAAAAAAAAAAAAACCAAAATCGATACATTGCATGGAAAAATCACAATCTTCACCACGTAGGTTGTCTACACGATTACTTGCGACTCCATTCTCTTCTTCTTGGTCATTGGATTCTTCGTTTGGCTCAATACATTCATCACTTCCATACCCATCATGAGTTTGAGGAAAATAAAAGTGAGGGTCATGCATGTAATCCATTCGATCATGGTCTGCAGTAGATCATCATACAAGTACTCATATGTAGGAGGAAAGTTAGAAGACTCCCCACTTCAAAATCGAGATTAGAATCACTCATCTCACTCATATCACAAATTTCACAAAAACCCTAACTTTCCCCCCAAAAATCTCCTCTACTCCTTCATACTAATTCTCTCTCTAAATGATTTCTAAAACTCAACTTATAACTAAATCAACTAACTAATCTAACTAATTTAACTAATCTAATCATTTTAGTTAAATTAGAGTTAATCATTGTGGGGGCATTTTAGCCATTTACAAAAATATAGGTTAAGGGGTGGCTTGGTTTTACTTCATAATGACCTGATTTTGTCTTATTGGGTATACCCCAATTAGTTTGGGTATACCCCAATCTCGCCAGGTTTTTTTACGGGTTACGAGTTACGACTATTTATTGTTATACGGCACCTGGCAAACAAAACCCGCGTCCATATCATTCTAGGCTCTAGAATCAATATAATTTTCCCGCTATTCTCAATGTATCACATCAGTCTAACAGCAGTTAACCATGGTAACTTAAAACTAAAAAAATCAAAACCTATCTCTCAACCTTACTAAAAATCAGATCAT